>JBBJLS010080745.1:0-25223 GCA_037577275.1 Bryconaethiops microstoma
CACACACACACACACACACACACACACACACACACACACACACACACACACACACACACACACACACACACCCCCCTCCCTTTATTACTGCAAGGCAAAGAACCCCCCCACCCCCTTTCTCTTTCTCTCTCTCTCTGAATTCTAGCTGTATGTGCATGATGGTAATCAGATGTTAATATTGCCACAGCATAAACAGTACAGTTTCAAGCACTGAACATATTTGTGAGTGATAAACAAAATAATAGATGCTATTATTAAAAAGAACAATTCCAATAGTACAATAGAGATAAACATAATAATATCAACAGTAATAATGAGTATAATCTTTATATCTCTGTGTGTGTGTGTGTCTCTGTCATTTTGTCTCACCCCAGTCATCATAACCATGGGTTAGCTCGTGTCCGATGATCGCTCCAATCCCCCCATAGTTTAGAGACCTTGAAAAAAAGAGATTGTGGTTGAATAAAGCTTGCTTTCTAATCTGCTTCCCAATATTTTACCAGAACTGTAGCCCTTGGCCTTGCTAAATATATTGTTAGAACTAGCATGTGAACTACCACATCAGTCAAATCAAGGAATGCGGGCAGGAAAGAAAACTTTACTTTCTGGACACTGCCAGAGAAAAAGAAAACTTTGAGCTGGACTTGCAACTCCCCATGGTCTCCACAAGGTGGCAAAACAGTGTTTTGTGTTGATAAGACCTAAATGGTGCATTTGACAACTTTGCCTGCAGTTTGGGTGAGGGTATTTGTTTCTAAGTGTGTGTGGTGCGTGGTTTGTGCATGTGTGGGGGGTTTAATGCCTGCCTCCTGACTTTTTGAAAGGAGATCAATATGACGATGCAAGTGTCAATCTCTGATTACAGGCACTCCTGCAAAAGCCCTGCAGACACACACCAGTACACACACACAAACACAAGCACAAAATCACAGAGGGATACACACAGAGACACACACACACACGCACACATACACACAAACACACATACACACACAGACACACAGGTACTAATTGTCAGTCCGAGTTAACAGACCAGAACTTTTCTCACAATGACCCAGAGATTCGACTGGCTTTCGTCAAGCTACACCCACACACAAAGACACACAAACACACTCCACTCTCACAGGACAACATTATTGTAAAAGATTGGGGCTGATGGCAGTATTAAGCTAGACGTGGGAGGCGGAAAATCAGTGAGGTTGAATTTGAATGCAGAAGGCAGTCCCAAGGTCTTTCTAACCCATGACTATTTAACAATCAGGAAGACTGGAAGAAAAAGCTAAAAAGAGACTTTTGGGACAGAAAAAATGCATTACATTGCATGTCGTACAGAGGGGCTGGTATAAAATGGCTGGTAAAAAGCAGAATAGGGTTGTTGATACAGATTGGTAAATAGTAGTGCAGAGTTGCTAGTTTATAGTGGTACAGAGTGACTGGTACAGAGTGGTATGGAGTGGCTGCTATAGAGTTGTTGGTACAGAGTAATGTAAAGTGGTATAGAGTGACCAGTGAAGAGCAGTAAAGTGTGATTGGAACGGTTTAGTTGATATAGAGTGGTTGGAAAAAAGCAATATAAAGTGGCCTGTATATAAGGGTATAGAGCAATATAGAGAGACCAGTATAGAATGGTAAGAGTAACTAGTACAGTATGGTTCTTTTAGAGCAGTTTAGAGTGGTTGAAATAGAGCAGTATAGAATGGCCAGAATAGAATAGTAAAGAGTGATTGGCATAGAGCAGAACAGAATCGTGGTAAAGAGTATTATTATGAAATATTATCAAATATTATTGATCACATGTATAATATAATAATATATGATAAAATTAACAAAAGATGTAAAAAATAACAAAACAATTTTTCCCTTGCCCAATTATACTGTCCTGTTCAACTAAATGATTGCTACTGGAGCAAAGCTATTTTTGTTCTGCACTTTGGAACTATGAACCTTCATCCTGAGGGAAGAAGCTGGAACTCAGTGTGTTATCTCCTGGAACTGTCTAATATACAGGGATGGTAGGTTGTGACACATCAATTACTCTGCTCGACCATTTAATAATTTAATTCACTGAGTTTCTGTTTTTCAAGGACAGTTTTCCAAACCATGACACCAGAGAAAAAGAGTTGATAATTGTCCCAAGGTATTTAGAAGATCTATAAGATTCCACACATTTATTAACTATCACAGATGACATATGTCAAAGTCTGACCTTTGATAAGTGTAACTTCATGTGTATATCTTTAGTCTTTAGTTACACCAGCCAATAGAATGGTATAAAGTGGTGGAATAAAACAGTATAGACTGACTGATATAGAGTGGCATAAAGTGGTTTGTATAGAGCAGTATAGAGTAATTGATATAGAGTATTAGACTAGCTGCTATAGACTGGTTTCTATAAAGAATATAGAGTATTGTTCTGTGTTTCATACAGTTAATTTAAATAACCTGTTAGAAAATGCTTGTTATAAAGTGAACTTAAATGGAATGACTGACACAAACTTGGCTCAGAATCGTTAGTATATATAGGGACCAAATGAAACAGAAGGTATAAAATGGGCTCATATAAAGTGAACTCGTAGAGAACGGTTGAGAATGTCTTTGCCTTATCAACTGTCCTGGTGATGCTACAGTCTTCCAAGACAAGAGTCCAAAAAAGCACTGTTAGGTTTGCTCTCTCTGAGCATGTAGGGTGGCCCTCCCTCTCCCCCATCACTCACTTAGCACAAGGCAAGCTTACACAGGCATTTGTTAGTAACTTGATTGGCAGTTATCATTCTTTTCAGAGCACACTGAGTGGTTCAATGATGTTGAATTAGCAACAGTTTAATAAGATGAAGTAGCACTTCACATGACTCACATACTCACCTTCACCCTCCCAGTGTTTGGGATATAGTGTGATGTGGGGAGTCCTAGCTTGTACATGGAACTGGACACAACTAAATATGGGAGAAAATTAAGAAAAATCTAAATCCAAAAAAGTTTAAGGATACTCACTGAGGGAATTCTGGATCATACAGAGTTGGCTGGAGTATTCCAGCTGGGAAAACTGCAAACAAAGAGAAATTCAGTTAACTGTGTAAAGAGAGAGAGAGAGAGAGAGAGAGAGAGAGAGAGAGAGAGAGAGAGAGAGAGAGAGAGAGAGGGAGGGAGGGGGGGGAGAGTGTGAGAGAGAGAGATAGAGAGAGGAAGAGAGGGAGAGACAGAGAGACAGAGAAATAGAGGGGAATTGAGAGAATTGAGAGGTGACAAGAGTGATGGAAAGAGTGGGAGACAGGATGAAAAACAAGGCTTTGAGTTAATGGCTCTGTTTGTCTTCTGTCTCCAGCTCCCCATCTTGTTTCTTCACACACTCCCTCTCCCTTTCTTGCCCACCCTCTCTCTCTGTCTCTCCGCATGTATTGATTCTCTGAGAGGAAAATTTAATCCTCAGACAGACACAGACACCACCAATAAGAAGACACAGCTCATGACAGAGAGAGGAATGAGCTGTGTGTGTGTGTGTGTGTGTGTGTGTGGTACCCATGTGAGACTTTAATGCAACTTACCCATCTGGTTCTTATTTGGGAGATAATATGCATTCAGTGCTTGGGGTGGAAGAAGCCACCTGTGGAACACACACACACACACACACACAACCTATGAGAGAGCTTTTAAAAACTTTTTGTTTACATGTAAGGTTTAGATGTCAACAAAGTGGCTTGGTGTGAGATTATTCATTGAAATAAAACGAATAAACTCTTTACAGTGGTGGTGAATAGAACCAGAGGTCATTTTCACAATGTTCATGTAGTCATTTTATTTACTATTCAAACCAAGTTGTTTTTTTAATCAATGTAATGGGAGGCATTTTGAGCATATTTGAATGTTTGGAGAAAACTCAAACATGTTGACACTGAATGTCATTTAAATTAATAATTTAATTGATTATGTAATTATGTGAACACATTTAATTATAGCAAGTATAATAACATGACAGCCTAAGCGCTGAAGTGACGCTCAACTTTAACTTTCAGTGACTCGCACACTTAGTCACCCTGATACCCTGTGTATGTGCACATGTGTATGCCAGCATGAAGGCATCCCAGAATCTGGAGGGTTATTTTAGGTATTTGACCCAGCATTTGTTGTTTGCAGGTGAATTTAAGGTTACTGCTGTTTCAGATCTACTGCATGTTGCCTCTTTGCATCCTTTTAGTCACGCAAGATAAGGGACGGAACAAAAGCACCAGATGAAAAAGGGTCAATCTTTTAAAAGAACAAAAAACAACAATGCAAATGAATCTTTGCGGGAGAAAAAGTGGGGCATCTAACTGAAGTGCCAATCTCAGAAGTAGCAAATAAATAAACAAAAAGAAGAAGAAACAGTGGTCAGAGCACCAACTAAAACAGGACTACACTTTAAGCTCACTGACTTTAAAGAATTCATATCACGGGAAAAAAGGTACAGTGCATATAGGGAAACTAAGGTGAAAAAAGGTTTTGAATTCTTTAATCCTGTGATATCACAAAAAACAACTCATTTACATGTATCTGCTTATTCAGCATGAAGCAGTTTAGCTCCACTTATTCATGCTGAAGTTAAAAGGAATGTTTCTGTCTGTACTACTTTTTGAATGATACATAGGACAGTCAGAACAAAGATAATTGACATATTATACTGCTATGTATTGTACCCAAAGTCAAAGTAATTTCACACAGTTGTATCAGCACATTGTTCAGTGCACACTGAAAAAATTCAGATATAATGTGGTTAAGACTATGGGGTGCTGTTTGCAAAATCAGCTTAACAATTTTAGAGGTGTCAATTTTTCACCATTTAGCACAATTTTCTCACATTTAGAGATAAATATGTTCAAAAAACAGTGTTAAATTTGGTCAATTTTAACTTGCTGTATAAATGTTAAATCTAAATCTAAATGTTAAATGTTAAATTTAAATGTTAAATCTAAATCTAAATGTTAAATTTAAATCTAAATGTTAAATCTAAATCTCAGTGAGACCTTTTCAACGACCCCTCATTTACTAAATGTGAAAAATATATCTCGCGCTCTCGGGGAAGAGAGCTTCGCCACTGGTCATGTTCAATAGTTCTGGGGGAGCTTTTCCCCGATTACTGGGGGCTATTATGGTAAACGAGGGGTCGTTGGAAAGGTCTCACTGAGCCCTATCTAACTGTGAAGTTTGATGGAGATTGGTGGTTGCCCCGTGGAGAAAAGCCGCCGCACGTGGGCAGTGGGTGAGTGTCTCGGGGCAGTGAGCGAGTGTCTCGGGACAGTGAGCGAGTGTCTCGGGACAATGGGCAAGTGTCTTGGGACAGTGGGTGAGTGTCTTGGGACAGTGGGCGAGTGTCTTGGGACAGTGTTTGAGTGTTTCGGGACATTGTTTGATTGTCTCGGGGCAGTGGGCGAGTTGCTCTGGGCAATGGGCGAGTGGCTCGGGACAGTAACAACAGGACAGTGACAGTTTCGGCTCCTACTGCTGCTGAAGAATTAGTGAGGTTGTGCCTTGGTGATGGGCTCCCTTTTATAAAAAGAAGCTCAATTTTGCTGGGATTCAGCTTGAGGTGGTGTGCCGCCATCCAAGAGGAGATGTCGGCTAGAAAGTCTGAGTGTTAACATAAAAGTGTTATTAAATGCCATGTAAGGCTATTACATCCCCAAGAACCAGCATATAGAGAAAAGATCTTCTCATTGACGAACATGGCAAAGAGACGATCCGGTGAGAGAGCCGGAAAAACGGAGAGACGGAGATTTAAGAAGAGACGAAAAGGTGGCAAAAAAGGTTACATTTTGTTTAAAATGCAGTAAGCATCCCTGGGACAGTGTATGTCATCATTCCAGCCGTCTGATATAATCTCACAACAAACTGGATGTGGGTGTAGGTCTGAAAAAAGGCCTGCAGTACTGCCTGCTGATCACTAGGTGAAGACAAAACACAACACTATCAGCACAGTCTCAGCTCTCCTGAAGGAGTGATGATGCCTATATGCATATTTATACACACAGTGCCCCAGTGCACAAAGCAAGGTCCATACCAACATGGTTGGATGAGTTCGGTGTGGAAGAACTTGACTGGCCACAAAGAGTCCTGACCTCAACCCCATCCAGCACCTTTGGGATGAACTGGAATAGAGATTGTGAGCCGGGCCTACATCAGTGCCTGACCTCATAAAAGAGGTCCGTGAGTTATTTGGTACTGGGCCACACAAAAAGACAAAATAAACATATTTTATTATTTTGAAAGATTTTTTATTTAGAAAAAAAAAACACTCGTCTCGGTCACATGATACGGTACATCAAAAATGTATCCCACAAGCTAGAAAAATTGATTAAAAAACAAACACACTTTGTTTTTGGTTGTATCTATACCAGTCCATGAAAATATTGTTTTGCATGAAACAAAGTTTGGGTGCCACTGCACTGCAGAATGAATGGGCACAAATTCCCACAGAAACACTCCAAAATCTTGTGGAAAGGGTTCCAAGAAGAGTGGAAGCTGTTACGTCTGCAAAACAGGGGAACAACTCCATATTAAAGTCTTTGTGTTTGAATGCATAAACTATGTATATTGATATTTATATATCATGAATTCAGAAAAAAATGAGCCAGCAATGTCTTCATTTACTTAAATAATTTAGTTTTTGGTTGCTTTCTTGTAACAGAATGATCAAAAATGATCTTTTGACTGCAGTGTGTCCTGATTACTCAGAGGGGAACACACTGTCCACTGTCCTTATGTCTCAAAGGCATATTTAAGTTTTTCGCTCTTCAACTGTAGCCTCAGTCATTTAGCCCAAAATACACAGAGTCACTTGAATCATTTGTGTCTGAAGCCTATTTACTTATTATATTTAACTAGTCCTGGATCACAAACACCACTCAAGCTTAACTCGAAGGTATTGGATGGAGCCCCAGCCCGCCATTGAATGCAGCCCAATGGAGGGAAAAATGTGTGTGATGGCATCTTAATCATTTTACCCACTTTTGTTTGTTTGTTTGTTTGTTTGTTGACCAGGACACTGTTCATTTTTGTCAAACAGTAGCAGGGCATGAAAATGTGTATTACATGTTGCTTGTTTCCAGAGGTGGGTGGTAACTACAGTAACTACAGCACACATTTACTCTGCTGCAAATAATCAAGTAAAACTGTGATGAAATTGTACTTAGTAAGGAAAAGAATTTGCCACATTGTAGTCTTTAACATCAAGTTCTGATTCTGGTGAAAGCATCTGGACTGCTTACTTATTGGTCTGACTTTTGAGCTTCATTCCAAGTGGTTTGATGTGAAATGGCTCATGGCACAGGAATTTACCGACTCGGATTTCTTAACGGTGGTGATGATAGGAATCAGGGGTCATTAAGTCTACAACACAGCTTCATAAGTTTTACTATCCAAGACCAGTGAACCTACATTATTTGTAATGTTGTTTAAGGTAAAACAGTGGAAAATCTGAACAAAATAAATTTTTAGGGAGACTATTTTATGAAGTTGATTTTGGATGGATTTTACATTTTTACGTTTTGGGCCAAAATCTTATATATTATTTCCATTCCGTGTAATAAATCTGAGGGAGCTTTTAGATGCGTTTACACCCTTCAGACGTCTGGTTCCATTTACCACCACTGTGAATAATTCTGGTTCTTCTTCAACACTGCATTTCACATCAAGCTACTTGGTTGAACAAATGGAAGAAGTAGTTTTCTATTCTTGATGCAGTTTTATAGAAATAACCATACTTGTGCTTCATTATTGATTGAGGCTATTTCTTCTGCTAATTTATGTAACAGGCTGGATTTTCACTGGGCCTATAGGTCTATAAGATTGTGTATATATGTGTTCACATATGCGTAGCTATACAGATCTATTTATAAACTGTCTTATTATTCTTCTGCTGAGCCACTCTTGACTACAAGGCCTAGAATTTCCTTGTAGAGTTGCAGAGGAAAGTATTGATGACCTCAATCCAGAGATGAGTTTGAGTATTTCCAATCCCTGGGTCTCTTTACTTAACATACACATACTCTCTCTCTCTCTCTCTCTCTCTCTCTCTCTCTCTCTCTCTCTCTCTCTCTCTCTCTCTCTCTGCTTTGCTTCCCTCTCTGAAAGCCAATCACCACAAAGCTAACCATTCAGCCCTCAGGCCGAATCCTTCTTCAAACTGTATTTAGGTGGCAAGAATTGGAGAAGTGGAGCACTTGAGCCTCGACTCTATTTTCTATGCACAGAATGCTGTTAGCCACATGAATAAATCAGTGCTGCATTTTTATTAGGCTTTATATCCACCAACTGGAAGAATGCACACAATTAACCTGCTTAACTAGGTATACAAGCTTTCACACCTAACTGTGCTCTTTCTCAACCACAGCTGATACTGCAAGCAAAAGTTGGAGGACGTAGAATTGTTGCTTTTTTCCTACATACAACAATAAAGTAGCAAGGTCTGAGTACTAAATACAGTGTCCTGTGTATTCAGTAATGTTCAGGACATAACAAAATGCAGTACATTTACAGTGCATCTTGATGAAGAAAATCTCCCCCCCCACCCCTGCCATGAACTAAGCAACAATAGGACACTTTCTTATTTGGGGTTCCAGAGCATCCTGATAAAAGTGCCTTTTGTGTCCTCAGTGTAAATGTATTAAAACTGTACTGACTTTTGTTTGCATATTAGAACCCTGGAACACAGTTAGACACTGTTTATCACGTTCCTGTTTTTTTTTTAGTTTTGCCAAATACGGAATAAAAAATGTATAAATGCTGACAAACCCACAAATTAATTCATAAATCACCGCAATAATACAATCTTTCTTTCAGGTGTATAGTTAGATAATTTTTAATGCGATGCCCACCAATGAGAAAACTGTTCAGTTAAAAAGAACTAACTGACACACCCTATTTATGCATATTAATGCACAATTGTCTAAGCCTATTACCAGGAGATCACAAGTTTGATCTGTGGCCGGGAGACCAAGAGAACAGGTTTGGCCTTACTCTCTCTGTATGGGTAAGATGGCCCTTCCTCTCTCCCCATAGCTCAATAATGTCTGTTCATTGATAAAACAGAATTGGCAGTTAGTGTTCTACTTCAAGCGTGTTGAACAGTCCAATGACGTTGCATCAGAAATAGCTTGAAAAGATCCAATGGTGTTTTAGAGAAAGCACATCTTAGCCTTCACCCTCCCAGTGTTGGTGGTATTAGTATTAGATTAATTAGTCCTAGTTTGTGGGTGGAATGGAGCTTAATGAAACTGGGGAGATAAAGGAAAATAACAACACTGAGATAAACAATTGACAGATTCTGTTAAACAAATGTGTGCAACACATCATGTGCTGATTTGAAAATAGTTAATACACAAGAATTATGTGTATGTGTATGTGTTCTTTATTTATTCAGTATGTATCATAAAAATATTCTCCTAACAATGTAAAATCAACAGTATTCTGAACATCACTTTCAAAATGTGTTTACTGAATAGGTACTTCATTTCTGCATTCTGAATACATATGTCCTATACTCATATTCTTTAACATCTCAAACCCTCCTTTCAAGGTCAACAACTTGTTCATCTTTACTGACTTCTCACAGTTTCCTTATAGTCCACAACAAAATATTGAATTGAACAAACCATTGAATTTAAGGCAGAGGAACAGTCTCCACTGGTCACATCAACTTTAAGAGGGATTATCTGGATTAAAACGAAAACAGTGTGAGACAGTTAAATATGTTGAAATCTAACTTGTCACTATGTGCTGAGTAAGTAAGTGTATAAGCAGGGGTTGACATAAGTGGTACGCAAGCATGCATAGATGTAGGTGGTACGCAAAATGCGCACCAGTTTTCCTTCTTTACAGCACAAATGCATACCTAATTTGTGACTTCATACTGAGCGCCACAACCCCCGGGACCACACCGAGACCCAGACCTCTGTGTGAGCACCCCGTCCAACCATCCACCACCCTCTCAGAAACCACGGCCGAGATACAGAGAACATTTTAAATTTTGGTGCGTACCTGTTAATTCATGTAGGTACTTATTTGAGTACTACAGCAAAAACATTATGTCAATCCATGTGTATAAGCAAGTAATCCCCATTGTGAATTTGTTAACCTAACTTCTGCAGCTGTTTTTGTTGTTTTTGTCATTTTTCTTCATTTTTATTTCATGCTGGTTCCTTCTTGTCCACAGAAATTTATTGCAACCTGAGTTCAATTTAGGTAAAGAATCTGTAATGGCAACTCCAATAGAGGCAATATATAGATCACAATGAGAGGAGTGTGAGATGACTAAATATACTCAAAAATTTTTGCACTATAGATTTGTTCACCTAGGGTTGCTTTTTACTGCTAGGTGTCCAAGCATTGAAGATTAGCTTAGCTCAGGTCCACCTATGCCCATGGGCATATTGGGCAACAGTGATCGCCATTGGATTCTGTTAGATGCGGTGGTTTCAGCATTGAAGATACTGGACCATTTTTCATTCAGATTCATCTAATGTAAACTGGTTCAGTTACCACCTGAAGATCCATTCTCTCGCCCTCCAGCTGCAATGGAAAAGCCTAATACATGCTCATTCTGAGACATAAGTACTGCAGTGAATTGTCACTGGACAGCTCAACATACTTGGAGGAGAGCACTAAGATCCACTTCTCTTACTTCAGCTGTCAGATGCCCCTCTTAGCAGGGATTGCTCAAGCGTAGGTGGAAAGAAGGAGGACCATCTAATTATGCTCTCTTGGACTCTCAGCCACAGATCAAATTCTCAATCTCCTGGGGCTATTGCCCACATGGTTGAGCTGAATGGGAGCCCCTTTTATCATATTTTATGGTGAAAGCTTGAAATCATATGAAATCAAATTTAATTCTAAACTACATTTAACAATAGCTTATGTTGAAATTAAGAAGCCAAACAAATATATAATTTTTTTATTAGACAAAAAACAAATTTGCAAACAAATCTGCAAAACACACTAAAAGATAAAAAATAAAGTCAAATTATACATAAGAAATTAGATTACAGAATTACAATAAGTAACTGGCTGCAGAGTGATGTCACATGCAAGATCTAAACACATCAGTGGTCAAGGTCAATTATTTCACAGCCTTTTGAAATCATATTCATCCTGGTTACTTCTAACACACAGCGAAACAAACCTCTGAATCCAAGTGAGGTCACACCTCTAGACTTTTAGGGGGATTATCTGGATTAAAATGAGAGCAGCGTGAGAAAATTAAATATAAATGACCATGGCTCAAGCCTTGGGGTTGAACAGATAGACAGTCTCCATGAGAAACCAAGACAGGGCCAGAGACACTGAGGGAACATTTCAGCCTCAAAGCCATGTAACAGCTCTCACATGAGACCCACCCAGGCTGTTTCAGATCAGATAATCCAATGTGTCTGTGTTCACAGCATCAAAGAATCTTTGATAAGCATATGGAGACATTAATAATGTACAGGCGTGTTTTACTTTATGCATGCACTCCAAGAGTCCCCTGGAACAGCGGGATCTGGGATATTTAATTATTACTGAAGGCTTTATTCATCTAAGGCTGCATGTCCTGCTTCGCCTGAAACCTATGTGCTCACGGCTCAAATGTAGTGGACAAGACAAAAGAACAGAATGGATATATCGCCTTTCTCTTTGTTAGGCTGGAGCCTCATTGGTATTCATTATGGAAATTCTTTCCTCTTTATTCTGAGCACTCCTCCCAATTTTACTTTTCATGTTTGCTTTCTTGCTAAAACCATAAGATCATTCTGCACAGTACATGTTCCTTTTCAGAAGTCTCTGATAACTTTTAATACAGTCTTTAGAGAAAAATAAATAATTTACGCAAATTAAGTTTTTCCCCTTAATCAAAATATAGCCAATCTGCCAACACATGTTTGGAGACTGAAGTTTGCTTATTTAGCTTTATACTGGAGCTACAAAGCTAATCTGGCTAACAGTTAATGGAAGCTTATAGCTCACCAGTTAGCACTGTGCAAACTACATACATAAATCATCACACATTTACCTCAGTGTGCATTCAATAATCTCAGATATACCACTGTTCTTGCAGTTTGATTGGCTGAGTGGCATTGTATGAGTGATAATGTTAGAGAACTGAGTTAAATTGCCACTTGACAATGCTTTCCAGGTTGATAGGAAGCTACAGGGCACTCTGGAGCAAGTCCAATTTGATCAGGCTTACACAAGGCTTTTGTGTAAAACTGTAATTTGTCATTTTCTCAAGACATGTTGTGTCTTGAGATATCACAGCATATCTATTCTCAAGATATGCTGTGATATTTTAAAACACTGTCCTACAGTTGCACGAATTTCTATCAGTGACCAGTGAGCCAACATTCTGCTGAAATCGCCAGGCAGTCAGCTCTTAGTGACAAGAGTGCTAGTGGGTTTCTCAATATGTGTTCTTCTCTGTACTTGTGTTCTCATGGACTTGTGAAACATCATTGGTCACGACCCAGTTATGGTGACTTGTGTGGACTTGGGTAGTTGTGTTTACCATAACTCTTATATGGTCTCTGAGATAACCATGAGTCTGTAGTTTGTTAATGCTTTGACTTGACATAGCAGGGCACACACACACACACACACACACACACACACAAACACATATTTATGTATATATATATATATATATACAGTAAACCCCAACTTTAACTTGAATCAGCAGTCTGGAAATCGAATTAATTATTGTTCTCGGAAACCCCCGTGCTAACGCGGAAACTGCAGATATCTTCAACATTTTTTCACTTTTGTGACATCTGGGCCTTGTCCACCATGCCCCCTCATCCTTGTGCTAGGTTGCTAAGCACCGTGTCCAAACATAAACAACCCAGCGCGAGGACGAGGGGGCGTGGCAGACGAGGTCTGGATGTCACAGCTTTTTTCGTGGCAATATATATATTTTCATGCATTTTAATGTGAAATTATTAAGAAAAATATAATTTACTAATTTTGTAACATAAATACATTTACATATAGAATATAACTATAAATTTTTTGGTACTGTGGAGAGAAACACAAAGAAAGTGCGTCTTGGGATGGTGAAATACAGCTGTACTCAGAGGTGGGAGATTTGAAAGTAGCCAACTCGAGAATGGTATTTATTTCTCCTTGATGCTGATTGGCTGCTGCCCTTTGACGCAGCTGCAGTCTAGAATTTCCCCCATGGAGCATCTCGAGTGTTCTCGTGTTTTTCTTTTTTTTCTTCTTAAAGCCATGTATTTTTATTACTGTAAAAATACAATTCATTTATTACTGTATTTACCTGCTTATACCAAAGAAAACAGTAGTGCATACCAAAGAAAACATGCGTGCATGAATTACAGTACAGTCTATACGGGGGTAACATCATATTATACATTCTAGCAGGACTTCAGTGTAAACTGTACAGTACAAATACGGGTTTACCTTTACGTTTTCTTTAAGGGTAATGTATTACGCTGAGTTTAAAATGAAATTAAAGTGTTTTGGGAGCATATCTGGGGGCACATTTAGGGTTTATACTGTAAAAATGGGCAATTTTAGGCATTTTTTACCACATCACAACATTACGGTTTTTCACTATACGCAGGTGCTCTTGGAATGTAACTATATATATATAAATGCATTTTTGCCTGTAACTCGACTCCTGCACTCCTTCTGGTGTATTACTTTGTAAATAGCCTTGATCACGTTCTACAGTGTACTTGAAATTGCTGGAAGTATATTATTAAGGCATGTGGCACTAATTTGACATAAGCTTCCTTTGTCTGTTAGTTACATTAGCCTTTATTAATCCCTTTTTCTGGACTGTTGCTTTAACACTATTTTTTTCATCATCCATCCAATGCTGTAGGTTTTCATCAAGCTTTGTAAGATACATGAGTGGGCTTTTGGTCTGTGAAGAATCTCTGGCCATCTATGAGCTCTTCTGGCTTCTACAGATGAGATTATGTGCATCCGTGTACATGGTGTGTATCTGGATAGCTCTGATCTCGGAACATGAGTTGATCCCGCAGGGCTGAAAAATAGTCAGAAGGCATGGTGTGCGCCACGTGCCACTCTACTAATCCCCTTGGCATGCTGGGTAGGTTTTAAGACCTTTGCTGAAACAGAAAGTGTCCAGCTGAAGTTTCTTTGATCACCTTTAAAACATGTGGGAACATGTCAACAAGGTCTAGGCAGATTTTGGTTATGCATTCATGTACGCAAGAATGAAGAAGGTTTCCTCCTGTATATATTAGTGTAATAATAATAATAATAATAATAATAATAATAATAATTATTATTATTATTATTATTATTATTATTATTATTATTATTATACATGTTGTGCCTTTCTTAAACCAGAGGAGTCTTTACAATGATTCATCAACAGCAAACGAAACTTGCACACACACAGTTCTCCAGCTCACAGATAGAAAAACTCTTTGGATTGATATAACAGTGCAAAGTCCCCAGCTTGTGGCTCAGTCAAATTCTATTGTCACAAAACAAAATCCCTGGCTTGTGGACCAGTCAAACTCTGCTGCAACAGTGCAAAGTCCTCAGCTGGTGTTCCACTCAAACCCCACTGTTATGACACAAAGTCCTGATCTAAATGAGTGCTGGGACACAGAGAAGAAACATGATATTATTGGTTAATCCGCAGGTACACAGTGACGTAACCACAAAACAGAAAACATTTTAGAGACAAACCGTTACATTTTACAGGAAAGCAAGAACATTCATATTCAAAATGATAGGAAAAACCAAGCTGGATAAGACCAGACTGACACAGTATAATAAGGTCAATTCTGATTTTAAGTCGACTTTTTTCCTGATGGAAAGCTAATACCTCAAAGAAGCTGGGTTTTATTGTCTCTAACACTCCAGAACTCTAAAATTATGTTCAAGTAAAGGAGAAAGCGTGCTTTTTAGTACATTTTGACATTTGCAAACTCACTCTCTGTCTCAGTCCATCACTCACAATTAGCAGCTAAAAATTCTCCACCATTACCAGACAAAATAGCTTTTGGTACTTCAAAAGAGCAGTGCTTCACATCATTGACACAAACTGTCCAGCAAAACTTGATTCATGTCAAACTGTGGAGGCCAAAACTAGAAGGTTAACTATGCTATGTGTTCAAAGGTGGCTAGGCTATTGCTCATCCACTAGATATTGAAGCACTGCTGAAAGGGTTTAGCTGCATTCAGCGGCAAGAACATTAGTGAGGTAAGGTACTGATGATGAATGACAAGCTCTTAATCACGCCAGTCCAACTCATCTCAGAAGTACTGGATGGAGCTTCATTACTCCAGAGAATGCAATTCCACTGCTGTTGAAGGTCACTTTTGAAGGCCCTTTATCTGCTGCTTCGAATTGGGCATGTTGACTCTAGGCTCATGTGTGTCTGCTCCAGAGTGTCCCATTCTATTATCAAAGCTTTCCATGGGGATTACACCAGCCTGGGTCAGCAAGTGGTGCACTTTAAAGCAGCTAAATGAATGGCTAAATAACTGAAGCCATTCGTTTGGTGGTGGGGGGGGGGGGGGGGGGCGGGGGGGTGACACCTTGGTTCCAACCCTGACTTGCCCCCTGTAGCTCTTCTCACTACTTAAGAATGCTGGAGGACAGGATTCTTTCAGTGTCAGGCCAATGACGCTAGAATGATACCAAGAGCGCTACGACTGTCTGTTCTCTATCCCTCCCCCACAGGAAGGTTTATAGATTAATTGATCGTTTCTAAGAATGGTGAATGCTTAATTAAACAGTCTTTGGCGAGTTGGCCCCTTTTGGTATCCGGAGGCAGCTGGAAGAAACTGTCTCTTCCACTCTATCCAAAAGCACTTCCTTTGCAACCTTTTTCGGGCTGTTCGACATGCACCATAGCCTCATTCTACTAGAATCACCCATCCTGTTTTCCTCTGTATTCACTGGAAAACCACTCATATGGAATGACTGGGAAAAAAAGCAACGATAAACTTCAGATAAGCTCAAGTGGAGTGGAAGACATTCACTTTTCAAATATGGCAATCTCAGAGTTGGTCTGAAGGGATGAAAATGTTTGAAAGATCATCTTTGAGTCATACTATGAGCATAACAAATATAGGAGCAAGTACTGTGTTGCAAGGGATTTATTCTTCGTAGATGTTATTATAGTATCCGATTCATTTTAGCCACTCTAAAACGTTAGAGTGTCTTCAGTTTATTACCTCGTGGTTCTTGCATCTTCTGGACGTGAAGATGGTTTTCTCTACTGGACATGAAGATGGACTTCTCCCATTATACTCAACTATTATACTCAATCTACAGAGAACACATCTCTGAGGCTCTCGAAACAGGTTTATCCACTTTACACATTCTGGTTAATAGTGTTCGGCTATATTAGCACACACATTCATTTCTCCTTAAAATGCCTTTAAAAGTAAAACTATACTTTCTGCAGTCAGCTACTGTCCTTTTTGATTAGTAGGGAACATTTTGAGGTCAGCTCTCAGAAAAGTGCACTACGCAGAATATGCACAATATGGACAAAAGTATTGGGATGACTGACCATTACAACTACAGGGATTGTCATGACGTTGCCCTCAAATACATAGACTTTAATATGGAGATGGTCCCCCCTTTACAGCTATAACAGCTTCCACTCTTCTTGGAAGGCTTTCCACAAGATTTTGGAGTGTTTCTGTGGGAATTTGTGTCCATTAATTCTGCAGAGCATTTATGAGGTCAGGTCTTCCCCCAGCACTGTGTCATTACCCAAGCATGGCATTGTCCAAAATGTCTTGGTATGCTGAAGCATTTAGATTGCCCTCCATTGGGAGTAACAGGCCTAGCTCAAACCCTGAAAAACATTTGTGTCCCAATACTTTTGTCCATGTATTGTATGATAGCTACTGCTTACACTGCGTATGTATTAGAAGTTATAGTGTGCTGTTACACTGAAACACTACTGGTAACACAGAGTGCTGAATGGAAACAATGGGGCGTGCAGTCTGGAGTGATTCCACTATCGTAGTTGACAAATAAATCTACATTTAGACCGCTTTTTGAGATTTCATCCTTTTATTACCATCCATGTGGGGAGGAACTATGTGTTCTGGTGAAGCCCTCTCCCACACGTGCCGTCACGTCACGACGCAACGCTATCAGTTTCATTTGCATGCTGGGCCCCGCCCCCCCTCCGGAGAGCACGCTAATCCTTCCTGACAGGATTCTCCACACACAGAAAGTGTACAGGGAGGAGGACACGGCCGGGTGAAATAAATAAATAAATACGTTTAAAAAGTTTCGCCCGGGTGCATCGTCGAGCTGAGCGTTTGGAGAGGCTGCTGGAGGAACGCGGAGGTAGTGTGGGCTCTGTCCCCCTTTCTTCTAACCGAAGTATGGACGCTCTGAAATCGGCTGGCCGGGCGATCATCCGGAGCCCCAGTCTGGCCAAGCAGAGCTGGACGTCTAGCAAACACAAAAGTGAGTTTTAACCAAACATGCTATTGCAACTGTGTGGGGCGAGTTTGATTGTGTTTTTCTGTGTATGTGGTCTTGTGGTTATCGTTGGTAACTATAGTAACTGTGCACGTTCTGGTCTATTCTTCTTCATAGTAAACAGAGTAAGTTGTCAGCTCACTGTAAAGTAGTCTTCCCTCAGTGGCACTGGCTGCTAAAGGCATGTCAAGTTACTTTACACGCCCAGCTCTCTCTTCGCTTCATTTATTTGTTTGTTTGTTTAAACTTTACAGTCCATTTGAACCGCCTGAAAAAGAGCCACAACCGCGAGCAACTCCATATGCTTGAGAATAACAGTAAAGTTAGAGGCTTAGTGTACGTTAGCCTTACTGCTAGCACTTTAAACCGGTTCAGAAATAGATTTTGCTTTAAGAACTTTCATTGGTAAAGAAAACAGTAAAGCTTTGGGTCCTTTACTATTTCTGTTGTTTAGATATTGATTGCTATAACTCACTGCTGGCTGTATTACAACAGAAGTCTTCATTTCTCAACTCTCTCTGCTGTTTTTATTTTTGCTGGAGTTGTATGCTGTTCGATATTTCTCAAGTTCAGCAATTCTTGGGTGAGTCACCCACTCCTCTGTTAGTATGTTCATTTACAGGGACCTCTAGTTCAGACTTAAGTCCAGAAGAGCTTAGTGCTCTATCATCTGAGTCTGGTGAGTTATAGACTCAGTGTCTCTCAGCTCTCTAATTTCTACTGTTTTCATTCATTCATTTCGCCACGTCACCGTCAAGTCTGCTACTCATCCTCTTGGCTGAGTGCATGGGTGTAGTCTCCAGCACAGCAGGAGGTGCCTTGGAAGGTCATATGCAATCAGGACCTGTGCTTGACATCCAAGATCTTTGCAAGTCCAGAGTCGTAGCACACAACCCAGTGTTGCTAGGCAATGCTTTTTTGGCCTTCCACATAGGACAATTAATTGCATGGAAGACTTGATTACATGTCAAAGCTTGCTTGCTTCTTTGCATTCACCTTCATGCGGGTCTGCTTAGATGTTATTCTGGTGTTACCCACATAAAAAGGGAGCTTAGGAAGCATAAAACACGCCTTGTGCTCTCAGCCACTGAGTGTAAACGCAATAATGTGTAACCGAGTCAATACAGCAGCAGTAGCCGGCTTGAATAAGGCTGCTTCTGCTGCCCTTTGGTTTTCAGCTGGAGCATTTGATCTTCAGCTCAGTGCCAGTGCTCAAGACAGCCGTGAGTGGTCAGTCGTCTGGTTGGCCTGGTTAGCTGACACTACAGCAGTGTGGCTTTCACAAAAAGAAGCTTAGCTGCCTGGTGACCCTTTTGTTTGACGTAGTTAGGCAAATGCCCACAACCTTTTCTCCTCTACACACTGATTGAATGCTTTGGTGCCTGGGCAGGCGCTTGCAGCCGCGCGTGCCACTTCTGGGTGCCATCAACTGTTTTGTTCAAACTTGCCTGCTTTTGACTTGGGAAGAGCAGCAGTCTTTTTGAAAGGATGGCCGCCTGTTGCAGAACACTTGAGGAACTGGCGAAGGAATGCATGAAGAGAGCCCAACGCCTGAGGCGCGTGCCGACCTCAGTAACTATTGAAATGAATTGTGGGTGTGGTCATCAGTGATGGGTACTGCCTGTCTCTAGCTAAACTGTGGTCAAGGAATGTTGGATTTCGGCAACATTTGGTTACTTCTTGTTTCATTTATAGAGCTGCTTATTTCCTGAGGTTCAGTGGTGGTGGAAAGGCATCCAAATTTTAGGTGTGTGTATCGACAACAGCTCTATAGTTCTTTTGTCAAAAGTGTGTGCCACAGACTAAGTGCAGTTTCTTAAACGTTTTTTATGCTGCATTAATCAACCAATGTCCTTTTTTTTTCCTTCCCTGAATGCCCTTTTGTTAACTCTTACAAATGTTTAAATATTAAAAATATTCTGAATATTAGATACCTGTTCTAGTGTGATTAGTTTTTACAACCTAATTCAGAGAAGGTCAATATCACAACCCTGGTGATCCACTTGCACCCATTTTGCCTACCAAAGTCACAGCTAACCAGGTAGCTCAACAACTCCTCCTAAACAACAAGTCATCCGGCCGTTTTGCAAAAGTCCCAAAGTTAAACAGTACCGCAAGCACTCTCGATCACCTTGGTAGACCGTTCGAAATGACTGACATCATCACAGGAATAAAATCCGGAAGTGCGGAAAAGCTTCCGGAGTCGACAGCATCTCTGTGGAGCAAATAAAACATCTTTACCTGGTTGCTTCATCATGGCTACAACAAATGTTTAACAGATGTCTGGAATCTGCCTTAATATCCCAGCTCTGGAGGAAATCGATGGTCGCAGCTGTAGATGACCCCCAAAAACTTCCGGCCCATTTCACTTTTGTGCCACACCTATAAATTATTTGAATGTCTGCTGCTGGTACGACTTACGAAGCTTCATTGACCCAAAATTTATTCCGGAGCAAGCAGGTTTCAGACCTTTTGAAGTCTTGTTGCAACCAGATACTCAAGCTCACAACATATTGAAGATGGTTTTGAGGCAGAGAAGGTGACAGGCATTTGTTGACCTGTCAACTGCCTACGATACAGTGAACTTTAGGCGACTGTTATGGAAAGTGGACACCATGAGCGGCGACCGTAAGTTTGTCAACATGCTCCGAGAACTGCTCCATAACCGCGGCTTTCAGGTCCACTTTCTCTCTGACAAAAGCCGCTGGAGGTCACAAAAAAATGGTCTACCCCAAGTTAGTGTTCTAGCACCATTACGATTTAACATCTACACCAATGACTGTCCAGCCTAGACACCTCCAGCTTCTTATACTCTGATGATCTGGCCCTAACCTCCCAAGCAACCAGTTTTAAGGAAGTTGAGGCCAACTTCGTGGTAGCACTTAACAACCTAAGCTGCTACTATGAAGAGAACTCCCTCAAGCCCAATCCATCCAAAACGGAGTCATGCATTTTCCACCTTCGCAACGCACAAGCGGGTCGCAAACTCAACATCACGTGGTAACTCTCCTAAATACCTCGGCGTCCTATTAGATAGGTCGGTCACCTACAGAAAGAACTGCGAAAATCTAAAAAGGATGGTGCACACTCGCAATAATTTACTGCAGCGCCTTACTGCCGCTAAATGGGGAGCCACACCGGAAGTAATGCTGACCTCTGGTCTGGCACTCGTCTTTTCAACCGGTGAATTTGCATGTTCTGTATGGAATCGCTCTACTCATGCAAAGCTAGTGGATACAGCCTTGAATGAAACCTGCCGGATCATCACTGGTTGTTTAAAACCGACCCCAGTAAAGCTGCTGTTTCCACTAGCTGGTATAGTGCCTCCAGATGTCAGTAGGGCTCTGGCAAGCTCGCATGAAAAGTTGAGAATGGAAGATGACACTCGGCACCCCCTGTATGATTACAAGCTAGTGACGC
The DNA here is from genome assembly GCA_037577275.1 of Bryconaethiops microstoma. Taxonomy (NCBI): domain Eukaryota; kingdom Metazoa; phylum Chordata; class Actinopteri; order Characiformes; family Alestidae; genus Bryconaethiops; species Bryconaethiops microstoma. Next base: position 20,879 of record JBBJLS010080745.1, read on the forward strand.
AAAGGCTGAAAAGTCGGAAAAGTTTCATAAAGTGTGTTGTTCCATTGATCAGTGAACCATCACTGGCGAGATGCAACCTTTGGCACGAGAAAGTATCCCTTTCTGACCCTTTTGTCCCGCATTCTGAGAATCTTCCGCCTGGACATCAGTTACCGCAGCCGGTCTGGAAGTCTTTAAATAGACTTCGGAGTCCGGTTGACTGGAGCAAGGATAACATGTTCAGGTGTGGGGACTCTCTAAAGACTCCAACCTTGGCTGTATGTGTGGAGCAGTGCAAACAGTGGCCCACTTAACATCGTGTCCTGCGTGCCCTGCCACCTGCTCGCAGCAAGATCTGATAGACGCTACTAATGCTGCTGTCCATGTGGCCAGATTCTGTGCCGCAACATTATAAGGTCTCAACCATGTTCTGACTTGCCATCGATATGGTAAGAAGAAGAAGACGACAACCCTGGTGTACATGCGTTTCCAACTGCAGTCTCAGCACCGATCAAACTTACTTGTGTAAACTTAGCTAAATATCTGATCCTTCTGGGTCAGTGTATGTATCTATGTAGTATATATGTAATACACACACCCACAAACACCACAAACAGTGGGTATAGAAAAGAATCACCCCCAACTTTGTTGCTTTGTGGTCTGAAATACACACACACACACACACACACACACACACACACACACACATTTTTTCAAGCTGTATTTGATAATTCAACTTACGGTTACAGCCTACTTTGATTTTCCAAAACCACGTCTATGGATTCGTACCTGCAGAAAGTTTTTCTGTCTTTCATCTTTTTATTGTCTTGTTTGAGCTTTTTTTCCTCTGCATTGTTTTACTGTGTGATGAACGTTAACTTGTTAGTTATGTTTTAGTACACCTTTGCATTTCTCACAGCGTTGGAAAACTCCTGCTGAAATTTATCTCCAGCCCAAATAGATATTAGCGCTTAGTGTGAATCTCCATTGTTTGTTTTCTTTTGTGCGGACAGTAAAAAAAACCCAAAAAACAGTACGTCTATTGTCATGACATTTTGATCAATCAGAAAAGCGACGTAGTCAGCTTGACTTTGGCCCTCCTTAGGTCATTCAGGTGCTTGGTAGCTAACAATCAACTATAGATGGCAAGGCACTGTGAGAAGATCTTAAGGATAATGTTGTGGGCAGACACAAGCCAGGAGATGAATACACAAGTCAGGAGATAACAATTGAAGTCTTTATCAAGCCCTAGGAGCAGTGGAATGAGTTTAGAACTACTAGGATCTTCCTTGGATCAGACTGTCCCTCCAAACTGGATGGAACAGTGCAGAAGAAACTGATCGGAGAGGGTAACAGGAGGCCTGGGGCAACTTTGAAGCAGTTAAAGGAATTTATGGCAAAGAGTGTTCATTGTGTGCATGTGACAACAATATCCCAGGTCATACTGTGGCTTAAATGGGAGGGTTGCCAGAAAAGTCACTCCTTAAGAAAGGCCTCATTAACCCATAGAACACGAGTGGCATGGATCCGTGCAGCACAGCACATGGTGAATCGGCATCATATGGCAAAACAACTCCTTATATGGAAGTTCCCTTGATTTTTGTTAATGCTCGAGGTGTCAGACATCATGCTGAGCTTTGTGTCCTATGTTGTTGTAATATAAAAAAACGTAATATTTAATAATAATTACTTGGGTTTTAAAAAATGGCATCACACGCAAATGCCTGTGAAGAACAACAAAAAAAAATGCACAAGGACTTTGAGGATATTTTCCATCCACAAGTGAACTGAGTTTACTGATACCAGATGAACATGTTTGTGTTGCATTTTTAACATCATTTTATATATAGCATTTGTCAAACATTTCTAACTGGCTCTGATTCTGTAAAAGACTTTAAAATATGTTCATGCATATTTTAATTGAGAAGATTAAAATATGCATATTTTATGTTTATTGAGAAGATGTATTTTTTTCAGTAGTGTTATTGAGTTTAAGCAAGTTACGGCAGCCCTATGTATGATGTGTAGTTGTGTTGGTGGCTGCAGAAACAATGTCTGACTTTTCTTACCTGAGCTGTGTTCGAAAAGTGCACTCGTTCACTATGTAGGGCACTATGTAGTGAATCAGCAATTTTGTAGTGTTGTTCGAAATTCCAACTGTCAGTTTCACTCACTACAAAATCTTTGCCAAAATCTAGTGTCCAGACACTGTACGCTACATGGAGAGGAGAGGAGTAGTTGTCAACAATCTCTGGAAAGTTTTCAAGCTGGAAATCATCTACAGTAGGTAGGACGCTAACTTTAGCTGCTAGGTGCTATCACAGTATTTACCATTGGCATTTGATTACGTCTGATGAGCAAAATACGTCTCAGACGCCTCGCCCTGATGGCATTACGTCTTCTCCTCTGTCTCAGCAGCAGTATCTTGACAAATGTTATCAAAATTAATGGTCGAATTGGATCAATATCTCCGGAAAGTTAGCAAGCTAGGATAGCTACTGAAAAAGCTTTAGGGAAAAAAAACTTGCACACGAAATAGCCACAGTTTAAAACAGTTTTTTTTGTTTGTTTTTTTGTGTATGGACAGGCGTAACTTGTATAGCCACAATTTATGTGTATTTAAAATGTACATTGTTAGCATAATAAATGCTGCAATCCCCATCATGTTAGTAGGCTACTCCAGCGCTGTGTAACATCCCGAGTGTCCGAAAATAACTAAACGTCCTCCCTCCCCCGTATAGCAAACGCTATGTAGTAAACGAGTGAGCGAGTGTGCGAGTGCACTTTTCGAACACAGCTCTGGTCTTTACAAACACTGTCTCTCTCTTCGCTCTTACCTCTCACCCATAATAGATTTCTGCAGTGTGTATGCACATTGCATGAGTTGCCCAGTTTGCGTGTCTCTGTTGCTATTGTAAGCATGGCAACTGTATAGCAAGCAGTATCTGCTGTACTTTTGCACCTTCTTAGAACAGGAAATGTCCCACCACAGTAGTTTCACAGTGAGCATTTCACAGCTAGAAGCGTTCTAGGACAGAAGACCCATTTGTTACATGTTGGATGATGAAATCTAAAATCAATTCAGCATGTGCACAGGTATTCCAAGCTTGTGTACAATTCTGAGAGTGAATTTGTGGGGTCAAGATTCGTATCTCGTAGCTTGCTGGTCCGTGCTCACGTCTGGGTAACTTTTGGATTAAATTAAACAGCTGCATGAAAACACTTTAAAAATGGGAGCTTTCACAAAGCAATATTACAGAGGTCTTGTATATATTTTAGTTTGTCTTTGAATATTAGTTTTGTATCTTTTATCCTTACTTTGGTTTTTAGGATAATGTTGAGAAAGTTCTTTTGTGTTAAAACTTTCTTTTGCATGACTTTTAGTAGATTTTCTTAAAGAATAAAGCATTAAATGCTAATTACTGTTTACTGTCGATCTATTAATGTGGACTATTATTATTAATCTATTATTCTTTCTTTTGTGGCATTTTTATGGCCTAAACATTGCTTTTACTTCATGATTATAATATAGTCTTGAAACATTTTTACAAACACTAACCTCGCTACCCTTAATTACAGACAGTAATAAGGTCATAGTCATAAAATGCTACCTCATCAGCAAGCGTTTATTCATCTTAGAACAGTCAGCTGTTTTGCCTTACTGTTCCAGAAGCATGCTAGAACCAGCAGCATTGTGAAATGCCAGTGTGTCTGTCTGTTTTAAAAACTACATTATCACTACATTTCTTCTTTTATTGTGTTTGGTTGCGTGTCTGAGTTTCGCTGCCAGGATTTACGCTTCAGTGACTGCCAGATTCTGGAGAAGCAGACCTAACCCACTATACCATCACAATTTTGACAGCTTGACACCTCCAGGCTTGACAGCACTAGCCTAAATTATCACTCCACAGTGCATTGTGCAACTCATTCAAATTCTGTCTAAAGCCCTGTTTCAGCTGCTTGAGTTGTTTAGGCCTGCATTTCGTGAGCATCAGACTAAAATAATCCAAGATATCCTTCAAATCCAGCTAATCTGAGATTCTTTAAATCAGGGTAGCTAGGAGTCCTCAAGATTTAAAACCTCATGTTTATATCGACTGAATGAACTGAAGGCACTGGAAGTCTTAGCTTTTTGAATATTTTCTTCTCTTGTAACAGTGTAAAGCCAACGGTGTTAGATCTGTTGCGCTATGGTCTTGCATTGCTTTACAGTTGCTATGAAAAGGTCTTAATTCTTTTTTTTATTTGCTTAGGCAAATTAAATGCCCTGATATGGTTTTTATGCTAGGTGTCGGGTTTGAGACATCCTGTGTTCTCACCCACCCTAAGTTCGGAGATCCTGGTTCTGGTATTAATCACACAACAC
>JBBJLS010080814.1:0-25184 GCA_037577275.1 Bryconaethiops microstoma
ACAAATCCAAACAACGGCTGGAGGAACCGAGGAGGAATCTGGAACCGAACCTGTGTTCTCCTCACCAGCTCACACAACATCAACTACTTTTATAATAACAAAACATCTTGATACTTTATACTGTTTGTTTGTATTTATTCTAATCTTAACTCTGCTAGTAGGAAGACACATTATCACACGCTGAGAAAAATGGATTTAAACAGTTTTCACAGGTGTTCAAGATGTTTGCACAGTACTGTACACAATTTAAGACAGAAGAGTACCTGAAAATCTCCTTGAGCAGCTTGACCTGGTTGTCGGGGTATTTCTTGGCATTCTTCTCCTCCAAGAAGGCTCGAGCGTAAGCCATGGGTCCTGCGTTTACCTGCAGTAGGAGTTAAAAATACTTACTTTTATGGTATTGACTGAATTACTTCAGTACTACCAAGTATTAAAGTAAAGCAAAGTGACCATTTTGTATTTAACTCATTCACCAAGTGAAGTAGCGGGCAGCCTGGCGAGCACTAGCAGTCCTGGGATTCAAACCCACAGCCTTCTGATTGCAGGGGCAACTCTCTAACCACTAGGCCATGATGCATATTGTACCTAAGCAGTAAGCAGTTCTCCATTCAGAACTGTTCACAGTGGAGGTGAATGGAACCAGACGTCTAAAACCTCTAAAACCTCCCTTACAGAACGTTAATCCATGAAATGGTTATGTTTGTGCCACCTGATGCCTAAGACGTTGTTCCACCAGAGCTTTGAGAAGCGTTTGGTCCTAAAACTAAACCCATTCACTGTGGAGGGGTACATGCAGGACGTCATGAAACTAAATAGTCCCCAAAGAAAACTGATTTTGTTTTCGCTGCTATTTTACCATCATCAACATCCACATAAACACTCAGAGACACGTGGAGCTTCACTGGGGGTCGATAGCGAAGAAAACCTCTGGATTTGTGATGGAGATGTTCGGTTCCATTCAGCTCCTCTGTAAAGAAATCCGAGTCTCTACAATGAACCGTTTCACACCGGACCCACTCTGGATGACTCTGCTTAACACTGAGTTATGGAGGGAAGTTTATATTAATGAGGATGTTTACACTGTGAGATATTTTCTGCATCTCTGACTCTTGATATCACTTGGTTCCCAATTAACGTCGCTACTTATGCAATAGTCTTATGTGCAATATCACTACTTACGCCACTATTACATTTCCAGTATAGAGAACAGAAGAAATCTTATTTACTTATCTATAGTATTTACACCCACCATATTTACACACACACACACACACAAATGGCAGAGACATAGAGCTCTGTGCAGCCCCCCCCTACATTAAAATACCATATTTTATACTGTTCTTGTCTTTATGTGTGCCTATATCTAAGCCTATTTGTGTGTGTGTGTGTGTGTGTGTGTACCTTCACGCTGACGCTCCCCTGCAGTTTGAGCTGCAGCCGGATCATGTCCACCTCGTCCATCCTGCACAGCTGGTTCAGCTCCGACACTTTTCTGCTCATCTCGTCGATGGCCACCTCGATGGGGTTCATCTCTGTGCTCTGCTGCTTCACCACCTGGATTCGCTTCTTCAGGTACGGGAATGTGGAGCTCGCTGCAATACAATAATTATAAATCACACAGTCATAAACTCATTTAGTATAAATCATACAGTGACTTTGAGCGAGGGGTGTGAGCAAGTTAACACACTCAGATCCGGGACAAACGCAGTGACTTCATAACTGCTCCCCCATCACACACAGCTACATCATTATCATCGATATCTTTATTATTATGTACAAAAGTCTTATGTGCAATAACAAACTCGTCATAGAGAACTCCAAACCAGTATTTGTGTTAATTAGTAAACTACTACTCATTTATTTATCTACAGCATTTATATCCACCTCTCTTTCTGAATGCAGCGTTCGTGTATAGCGTATTTAGTACAGAGTATTTTCTGGAGAGTTTTATTTCGACTTTCTATCATATTTTATATTCTTCTTGTCTTTATGTCTCTGTGTTTCTGTGCAGTTGTAGCATAAGAAATTCCCTTCTCAGTAAAGTTTTCTGATCCTTCTTCATTTTTGTGCTTGATGGCCGGGTTCAGCTGCCTGACGGCTGGGTTTGCACTCACTGGTCAGGATGGTGCGTCTCTTGCACTGCTCCTCCACATCGCCATGCTTCTTTCCAGAAAGAGTGAAGGGCGTCTCGAAGACGAAGCGGTTGATGTTGTGGTGTCTCTCGAAGTCGGTCTTCTTCTCCTGCTGCTCCTTCTCGTCGAAGTACGGCACCACATACGTCACCTGGATGTAGGCGAACCGGGGGTCCAGGTCTTTGGGGTTCACCTGAGCCACATCAAACACAGCAAGAACCGGCAGCTTATTCTTCTCACCAGGACATAAACTAAAACACAAACTGCAGGAAAAATAAGATTTATAACTTGATTATTCTTAAATATTTATATGGAAACATGTTCTGCATCTATACGCACTGTACAAAAGTCTTGAATCAGTCCCCGTTTCTCCACATTTTGCTTTCAAAAATCCAGACTTTCTTGTATTTTAATATAGTCTTGAGGAACAGTTCTCCAGGCTTCCTGAAGGACTTTCAAAGACTCTCATTTTAAGTCCAGTCTCTGAACCTGACCAGATTCAGAGTCTTATTTTGTTTGTTATGCCACACAGCGACCTATGAATGAATCATTCAAGCAAAAGGTTGGCTCAAAATTTTTGCACAGTACTGTGTGTCCAAATATTGATGCTTCCAATGTTTGCTTGGTGGAACCAATTGGACTTTGAATCCATTCAGGTATTAAAACAGTGATTTTTTTTACCCCTTGTAAGCATTCAGAAAATCTAATATTTTTTATTGAAGCTATTTTTCATTGTATTATTCACTGTCCCAGAATTTTCTACATCATTCGTAATTGTGTGTGTATTTGTGTGTGTAATAGTGGATATTGTGTAGGCCCTGTTTACACTGGGGTTTAAAACTCGTCTTGTCTGGGGCGATCAGATCTCAAGTGAACAACCGAGACAAACTGTTGGCATCTACGTCCATCATGCATCTCCAATATGTACAGCCAACCAAATTATTGCATCTTTAGACAAACTCTCACAATGAAACCACATTCTGTCAGTCCAGTACATCTCAAAGTCAAAGTAAACTTTGTCATCTCAGCTATAAACACATATTCAGTGAGACAATCTCCTGAGTTTACAGAGTACAAAAAGGCTAATACAATACACATATATAAATAAACTATAAATGTAAACATGGTCATAGGTTTGATTTTGACTTTGATGGGGACTCAAAAGCGATAATTTACTTCAGCCATAGTGCAATCGCTAACATCTTTCATACATTAACATCAAAGTACATGTACATAGTATATATATGAAGGGGGTGGGCACCTACACACTGGTATTGTAATGGACGTAACCAATACTAAAGTACTGTAATCACAGAACACAAGAAATTCTTCATTTTAATTCCTCACCTCGTACTTTTTGAGTATTGTTAATATATACCAATAATATATAAATAATAACATGTAACACATAACACGTAACTCTCACTGAATCAACACCAAACGCGATGTGTTCTATTATTTTCAAGCGAAAAATTGTTAGTATAAAGACATCTTTCTCACCTAGATTTGGCCAATCACATGTTAGCAAGAATCAGTCCTATAACAATAGTGGGGTAGAAAGGTGGGACACACAGTAGAGAAATGGAACTGTTAGCTGTGTTCCAAACACAGACAATTATTTCTTGGGACATTTCAGTGTCGCTGTATATAGAAAGGAATGTGTCCATATTGTCCCTACCCAGTTGTAAACCTCTGAACTCTTATATGAACTCTTAACTAGAAGTGAAAATGTGCAATTTAGTACAGGGTCATTTTTAACAATCCAGAAATGTTATATCAGCACTCAGCTGGAACTTTTGAACAATTTTTGGATGTTAAAAATGTTTAGATGTTTTTGGATCGATAGACACTTTATCCAGCTCATCATAAAATGGGACAGTTGTCATCACATCCCTTCCAGACTTGCTACTGTTGTCTTTGGTTTTATGGCACTGTAGCTTCAAAAGTCAAGTCAAGTTTATTTATGTAGCCCATTATCATACACAAGTGTCAATCAGTGTGCTTTACAGGAATAGAAAAAAATATAAAAATAATTAAATATAAAAAGCATAAAAATAATTTAAAAAGTTAAAAAAGAAATAAACGAACACCTAAACAATCAATAAAAGAAGACAAAAAGTGCAGTGGATTTGTAGATATTTGAGAGAAGGTGGAGGAGAATAGTAAGGATTTTAGCAGCTTTTTAATGCCAAAACAAGGCGTATTTTCTTGTGGCGTCCCAGTTGTTCCATTAGCATATACACTTCAAAAGATATCTGGACACATTTGTCCCAGACCACCTCGAAAAGTGGTTCAGTTTTTTGTGAGAATTCATTTTTATACTGTAAACAAAGTAACCTTGCCATTGTTATGTTGGTTTGAGGGGTCATGATGCATCTTGTTGGTCATTTACACTTATTTAGCAAACTATTTACAACTTATTTAGGGCCATTAACTTGCGATCTGATCGCCCAGGACACAATTTGATACAGAGTGTAAACCGGACTTTAAATCATTCCTGTTTGATATTGATTTATACTGAGATCAGTCAATGTGCCTTGATTTTTTTTATACAAACATACAAAGCCTGTTAGCAATGGTTTGAATGTGAGCCTAACAGAGGTCTTCAGCCTAAGGCTCCAAATATTCATCATTACTGTCCAGTTCGTCTGCAGCGCGAGTCAAAAATGTTTGGATTCGCCTGATTAAACATCCCATCTTAAAGACATTCTAATAGAAAGAATTCCATTTTTATGCAAAACTTTGCTCAAGCCACATTTTGTTGGTTTTCCTTGCAAACAACATCCTCCACATTGGGCCACATTTTATGGTCCATTTCCTTTCATTATGTTAAACACAGCAAACAAATAGCAATTTTGCCCTACAATTTACTGGTCATTGCTACATTTAAGTGTGTTTTGTGTGAATTTGTTGGCAATTTGCTGGAAAATGCCATTCAGTGTGTTTTGCATATACTCTCTGGAAAATCAAGTTGGAAAATCTACAAAAAAAAAATTTTTGCTTCAGATTGAATGCTTAAATGGTTGATTTTTTTCTAATATGAATATCAAGTTGAGTTCATGTTTATATATGAATTTAGTTCCACACTGTAGAAAAAACTCAATGTTTTAGTTCAGATATGTTTATTTTGAAAAAGCCCAGCGAGTTTGAAGCTGCTTGAGGTAAATGCAGTGTGTATGAAATGTAAAACAAAATATTTGATTTGTATTTCAACCTTTTTTTGCCCATTTCAAAACTGGGGAAAAGCATGTCCAAACTTCCGACTGGCTCTGCGGAGTGTAACTGCAGCTTGGGAGCTTGAGTACTGAAGGTCTCCATAAGCTGAATCTGAAACTGTGCGTGATTTAGAAGTGTTTTGGTTTGTATATGTGTGTGTGTGTGTGTTGGTTTAGGTGTGTGTTCTCTCTCTCTGCACGGCTTTCCGTAGGAGTTTTTAATATGAGAAAAGTTTCACGTTGTTCAGTTTTTTGTGATAAAAATGATGAAGAGAATTTTTGTACTGTAAACAAAGCGGCATTGCTGTTGTTCTTGTTCTTTTTTCAGTGTTCAAATGTGTAATTTATTTATGGTCTAATGAGTTCAGATGGGACTTCATGCTTCTCAGAACATCATCACACCTGAACAAATAAAACTGCTCTGAAGTTTCTCCAGTCAGTGGTGATCCTCTGCATATTTTTATTATGCTGACAACTTAATTTATCAATATTCATACCAGTATCTACTATAAATACCTGAGTATCCATGATGAATTATTGAGTATCTACTCTGAATTACTTATGATCTATTATGAAATTTTCTGTATCTCCTATGCATCATGCAGTATCTTCTAATTATTCACTATCTACTATGAATTATTCAGTACTCTTATGAATAATTCACTACCCCCTATGAATTATTCAGTATCTACTATGTATTATTCCGAGGCTTACATGGAGTATTCAGTAGTTCTTGTGATTGCTTAGCAATTGTTATGATGTTTTTTAAATTGAAATATTATTAATATTATTATAAACCAGTACTATAAATGATTTGTTGTAATATAATTGATTATATAGAGACTCTTACAGCTTTAGAAGAGAAGTTTTGGAAGGTATGTCGTGTTGTGTAATGATGGTAAGTGTAAGTTAGATGTCTCATTTTCACTCCTCAAATATCTCCTCTCTTTTGAGAGACTTGGCTCGAGTTGGAGGAAGAGTTGGCTCAGCTGTAATGCCTGATTAATTAGGTTAGTGTTAATTTTAAGCTGTAGCACTCAGAGCATTACTGTCTCATTCCTACAGCTACTCCTGAGAATACCTCAGGTCTGCAGTTAAAGTCAGAAATAAAAATGAGATTTTCATTTTAATGAAACAGTAATGAGGCAAATGAGCAATTTTTTTAATTGATGTATTCTCACTTTTCAGCTTTATATTGTCATATAGCTATATATATTGCTTTTGGTAAAGCAGTATGGAGATACCTTTTGAATCAAAAGCTAAATAAGATCTGAGACGAAAACCAATGGGAGCCCTTTGGGTCAAATTTTGGTCCGTCTTTCTATCCAGTCCTACTATACAGTCAAACAACACAGAAAACAGTGCATCAGCATTTATTGTTGCTTCAAATAATGCTAAGCTTAAGAACATTACAATTTAATCATAAATTGTAAAAATAAACATTACAATTTAATCATGACTGTAGTGAATTGGCTCTACAGTTGAATGTCTTTATGAGTGTAAGTGTATATTATATTAGCTGCTGTACAGCTGGTAAGGGATTGCCTCTCTGGAGATCTGCTTCGCCTGGAGTTTCATATTTCCCATTTGATACGTGGGTAACAGCTGCAGGCAGAAGTTATTCAGCAGCAATGCAGGAGCAGCAGGTTCGAGTTTCAGCAGAGTGGGCACTCTACACTCTGGAGTCACTTTCATGGGTAGCGTTAGCATCTGAATGCCAAGATTTTGAGTGCAATAATGTAATCTGCAACCTTGACATAGTGGCATGTTGGCGTTTCTTGTGTTCTCCCAAAAAAACACACCTTGTACGAATGCCCAGGCATCTCTGACACATGGTTTGTAACAGACCTTGTGGAGCTTGCCCAGGACACTTCTCAAGGGGACAGCTGTAATAGAGAGAGACCAAATGAAACTGGGATTTGTCTAGTTTCTCAGTCCAAGGGTCACCTAACATCTAAGAATCTCTTATGAAGCAGAGTTTGCAACGTTCCCAATCTACCATCCCATGATTCCTCACCAGCAGCCCTTCTGTTTCCCTGCCCAGTGATTGAAAATGCCACTCCAGTCATCCACCCCTAGCCTGCATATATCATCCCATGGTGATCCTTCATCTTAGGCCTCCAAGCTTCTTGAGCCACTAGATCTTTGGCGTAAGCCAGGTATCCTTCAAAAGGACTACTTTTAAAACTAGTAGTTGATTCAGAGCCCAGAATATATACTTACCCCACTTAAGCCAAAGATTCAATGGCTCTAGAAGCTTAGAGGCCAAAGCTGAAGAATCACTAAGGGGTGAGATCTGCAGGCTGAGGGGTAGACAAATGAAATAAGAAACTCTGCTTCATGAGAGACTCTTAGACCTTGGGTGACCTTTGGCCTGAGAAACTAGACTAATCCCAGGTTCTGCTTTACTTGGTGATGTTTCAACTTTGGCCTCCAAACATTCTAGAGCCACTAGATCCTTGGTGAAAGTTGGGTATCCTTCAAAAGGACTAAATTTAGAATAAGTAGTTGAGCCTGGATCCAGGCAAGGTACAGTTATCCGACTCCAGCACAGCTTCTTACTCTGAAGTCTATCCCTTGCCCCTGTCTCTCTGTCTCGGGCAGAGACAAAATGACATTTTTTGTTCCTGTGCAGGGAAATGGAAGAGCTGATGGTGAGGTATCATTTTCACCTGTGGAAAGGGAGATTGGGCAGGTTGCAAGCTCTGCTTCAAGATTCAAAGCGTTTATTGTCATATGTACAGAAAAAAAGTAGCATTTTCTCTCTGCAATGAAATTCTTTCTTCATAAGAGATTCTTGGTCGCTGGGTGACCCTTGGTTTGAGAAAATGGATCAGTTTCTGCTTTACATCTCTCTCTATTAGTGCTGTCCCCTTGAGAAGTGTTCCTTCCCATAGCTGAAACTAACGCTTCAACAGCAGCCCCACAAGTTCCCCGCACAGAGACCAAAACTGTCGTTCCACCCATCCACCATGCAGCCCACAGATCTCACCCCTTAGTGATCCATCAGTTTTGACCTCCAAGTTTGTGAAACCACTAGATCTTTGGTATAATTTGAGTATCCTTCAAAAGGACTAAATTTAGAACAAGTAGTTTATACCAGGTGTAATTATTGGACAACACTGCATCATCTGCTGACTCTGACCTGGCTCTGTCTGTTACTCGAGTATTTATCTCAGTCATCTCTCCATCTCACTGTCTCTGTCTTGGCCCCTGCCACTGTAATTGCTCTATCACCAAATTTGTCTTTGTCTTTGACTATAAGCCATTCCTGCCCCCATTTCTGCCCTGGTCCCAGTCACTATCTCAAAGTCCCCCAACACTATTTTGTGCTTGTCACCATGTTTGCCTATTGTCTCTGTCACATTCTCTTTCCCAACTCTTATCTCTCTTGGTCCCTATCTTTGTTTTGGCCAGTCCCAGTCATGACTCTGTTCTTGTTTCCACCTCTGCCACTGTCTCTGTCTCTTTTCTTGTCTCTGTCACATTCTCTGTCCCAGCCCTTATTGTTTTATATATTGGACATTGTCATTTTCTCTGTCCCAGTCCCTGTAACAGTATCTGTTCTGGTATCACATCCTGGTCACTGTCCCTTGCAATGTGCCTGTCCCTGTTCTAGTCTCTGTGGGTTGCCCTCTCAATCCACGTCCCTGTCTCTGCTCCAGTCCCAGTACATACAGTACTATGTAAAAGTTTTGATACCTGTTAAACTTATCTTTGGCATATTGGATAGATTAAGTTAAAGAAATGAGAATAAATGTTTTACTGTGACAGGCTGCAAAGTGCCTACATATTCAAGGTGCCTAGATGAAGGTGTTCCAACCACTCAGCATTCAGCACCTCCCGGATACTAGAATCATCTGCACCTTCACTGGTTCAGGCCTTAAGTTAGATATGCTTTGTTATGCTTGAATGATTAATGCGTAGGTCACTGTGGGGATTAAGAAACAAAAAACATTCCTATGAAACCAGTCAGATTCAGGGACTAGACTGAAAATGAAACAACTCAGGAAGCTTGAAAAACTGTTCCACAAGACTGATTAAAAATACAAGAATGTCTTGCTCTTTAGAAGCAAAATATGGAGAAATGAGGGGTGGCTCAAGATTTTGCACAGTGCTGTAACTGTCAGAGGGCAATAAAACATTCTGTGAGAAAATTTCACCAACTTATTGTGGAAAGGTTTGTTTTACGACTAATTTATTATATAAAAGTTATTGCCAGCACTGTTTCATTTTTGTGCTAATAAAAGAAGAGGTTTTATTAGCATTTGAATTCAATGATTTGAATTTCATGAAAAGTTATCTTGCTTTGTTAAAGAACATTTTTCATGTGTTTAATTAAAATCATAAGCAGTTTTCCAGAATAAATTCATATGAACATCTGATTAAATACATTTTCCTATTGAAATAAATGTCAGTTCTTTTCCACACTTCTAGAATTAAACACAGAAAAACAACTTTCATATTAATAATTCCTTTATTTAGCTTTTGCTCATATTGGTTCAGAAATCCTTGGTCTAAGCAGCTGGAAAATATCCACACTGCTTCACCAAAAGTTCCCAAATGCTATTTTTGGGCGGTCAGGAAAGAGACCCGGACTGAAAGTATAAAAATGAAAAGTGAGAGGTAAACTCATGTGACCGTAAGAAGAAACAGAAGACGCTCAAGAATTTCTTGAAACATTTTCTAAAGCTAAACTCGTCAGACACATTCGAACCACCCCGTCTTGTTGTAGGCACTGTGTGTATATGAGGTATGGCAGGTATTTTGGGATGACTATGCCAGCAAATATTTTCATGTCGGTCTGCCTTTGAGTTATGCATGAAAGGCAACACAGTATGCCTATCTCCTGTCTTGACTTGGTCCAGCTGGATGGCACGACACCAAATCTGCGTTCCACACACCCCAAGCCTAAACTCCTCCAAACACTCATCCAAAATTGAGAGATTTTTGGAATCTACCGTGTAAATACCCCTGGTTTCAAAAGGTCCATCAGCATTCCTCACCCCAACACCCTTTAAACAGGGCTGAAATATGATGACAATTGGGACAAACAGATCTGGCTGAGCAAAACAGAATTGTTGCCCCCTGAAAAAGGCATGTTTTTGTCAAATGGACAACAGAAAGGAAAACTGGTATTTTGAGTGACATGATGTGACATGACATTTATTCCCTCACTGAGGGAAGCCAATGGCTGTTCCTGAAGATACTTTTCCAAAAAAAAAAAAAGACAACATTGACAAGTGCAATGTTGTCTTGGCTTCGAGAAAGCCAGCTGTACATGCTACTGTTAGCATTTCCTCAACAAATCTCACAACATCTCATCATTCAGACATTTGTTCCATTATAGCTGCCGTAGGCACTCAGCTTTAAAGAAATAGTTTGGCGAAAATGAAAAAAATCCAATTTACATAATTCGCTGAACTATCTCTTTAATGTTTGTACGAATAAAGAGTTTAGGCTGAGTAGAGATTGAAGGGGTATTGGTCCAGGAGGAATTCTCCAACACCAATTAAGTAAACCACTTGGGCGATGCCGAAGAGTGGGGCGATGACCAGAGCCCTGCAGCCAGCGCCCTTCATCAGAGCAGATGGACCTTCCTTATGAATGATCTTCCTGCAGAGGGACAAAAAACACAGGCATTTGTTAGATTGTTATTATTATTATTATTATGATTATTATTATGATTGTTGTTGTTGTAGGTAAATTTTGATAACACGTCTCCTCTGAGACACTTGAAAATTGGTACAACTGCCTTAGACCCTGCCCAATTGTGCTTGAGTACAGCTTATCAATCAAATGCTCAGGGACCAGGCATTGATCATTTAAAATCGATTTGATTTTTGTGGTTGAGTCACCTAAGTAATGTACAGAGAAAGAGAACAGAGGGGAGAGCCACCTTAATAATATATAATATTAAGAATATATCGGAGCGAGTATTGCTGGCTACGCCAGGTACAAAGAGACCCCAAAGTAAAATTAGTCCTGCAAAAGTTACAAAGACAACATAAACAGCCTTTAAGACACTAAAGCTTAGGTCAGTTATGAGACGTGTGATTCTTTTTGTTTATAAAAAAAAATCAGCACTGCTAGTTAGCTAAGAACAAAATTAACCCTATTTGTTCATTCCACAGGAGTGAGGCTGAGGTGAGGAGATTCTGGAGTCAGATTGGGTGAACTGAGGACAGTGAAAATGCTGAAGGTTGGAACACCTTCATCTAGGCACTTTGTATCTTTAGGCACATATATTCCCATTTCTTTCATTTAATCGACTCAATATGCCAAAAATAACACAAAATAAAGCAACAAATAAAGAAATAAGGGGTGGCTCAAGACTTTTACCCAGCACTGTACAACAGAACTGTGAATGTAAAAATGGTCACAATACCTGATGCAGTCAACCACGCCGCTGTACATTTCCTCGTTCACACTTTTATTGAGCAACTGGAGCCTCGTTTTTACCACTGAAAGGACATAGGTCAGCTTTATTTAGTTTATATAGGGTACAAACCTACACTGACACACATATTCACACACAAACACACTCACCATCACAGGGGCTGACTGCTACAGCTGCTGTGCATCCGGCCGCGCAGCCTGAAGCGAAGGACCAGTGAAATGGGGCGTTTTCAGTTTCTGAAGGCTTCCCTAGCTGGTTCAGGTGAGCGAAGAGAGGGAAATAAATTACAGAAAATGGGATATCCCTGTAAAAAAAAACAAAAAAAACACACACACACACACAATGTCAACAACGGCCAAAACACTGCACAATAATCAGAGGATAAAAATTTATCTGTAACCATAAATAGAGTAAAATGAGGATCTGCTATTTTTACATTAAATCTATATTGCTTTGGGCAGGGCTAAATGACTGTAGGCTGAACGAGTGGGCTAATAAGCTGTGGGATGGGCTAAATTGCTGAAGACTGAATGAATGAAATAGACTGCTGTGGGAGGGGTGAAATTACTGTAGACAGAATGAGTGGGGCTAAACTGCTGTAGATTGAAAGGGTGGGGCTACATTGCCATAGGCTGAACAAGTGAGCTACTAAACTGTGGGCGGGGCCAAATTGCTATTGGTTGAATGGGTGGGCTAGATTAATGTGGGAGGACCTAAACTACTGAAGGTTGAATGGGTGGGGTTAAACTGCTGTAAACTGAACAGGGGCACTAGATTACTGTGGGGGGAGCTAAATTGTTATAGACTGAATGGACAGCGCTACATTACCGTAGGCTGAATAGGCAGGCTGTATTGCAGTGGGAGGAGCTACATTGTTGTAGTCTGGACAGAGGGGCTAAACAGCTGTACGCTGATCAGACAGGCTATATTGCTGTGAGAGGGGTCAAGTTGCAGTAGGTTGAATGGGTGGGACTAAACTGCTGTAGGCAGAACGAGCAGGCCATATAGCTGTGAGAGGAGCCATATTGCTGTAGGTTGAATGGGTGGAGTTAAAGTGCTGTAGTCTGAATTGGTAGGCTATATTGATGTGTGATGGAGCCAAACTGCTGTGTTAAATGGGTGGGACTAAACTGCTGTATATTGAACAAGTGGGCCAGTATGCTGTTGGAGGTGCAAAATTGTTGTATGTTTAATAGAAATGGCTGCAATTTTGTAGGATGAACAGGTGAGTGAGAGTGCAATGGGATGGGCTAAACTGCTGGAGACTGTACGGATGGGGCTAAACTACTGTACAGGTCAGTGAGCCTACAATGGATGCAATAGATTGTTGTAGGAGGGGCCAAATTATTGTAGATTAAATGGGCAGGGCTACATTACCGTAGGGTGAATGGGTAGGCTAGATTGCTGTGGAAGGGGCCAAATCACTGTAGATTGAATGGATGGAACTAAACTGCTGTAGGCACAATAAGTTCATAAAACTGTTTTTGCACTTCAGTTTTTACCATATAATGAGAATGTTCACTGTGGAGTGAATGGCAAACGCTTCAAAGGAAAACTGATAATCGAAATTGACAATCCCACCTCAGCAGAGTGGCCCCGAGCCCCCTGTAGAGGCCCTGGACACCCCGAGTCTTCAGCAGCTCCTGAGTGATCTGCATGGCTGAAACTGGACGGATGTAGCTGCAGCTAAGCATGGTGCTGCCACCACCTGTGGGTGAGGTCACCACTGCCAAGCTCCTCTGGGCCACTGCGGAAAACATGTAGGGAAAACCAAAGACCTCATTTGCTTTGAAAAGTTTTAGGACATGACAAGAGATGTTTTTATTAAATAAAACACTTTCCGCTGATTCAACTCCATGGACTTTTGGGATGACGAATGGCAAGTACAGTTTAGGTACTGCGATGCACAGCACCGTTCCTGTATACCTACAGAAAAGAGTCTGTAGTGATGGTACAGCCTAACTTTCAGGTCTGGACCTTTGGCTGTTTAAGCTGTAGAATAATTCCAGGCTCCTCTTCACTTTCATCCTTCAAAACCCAGGATGAGATCCTCTTCCTCTGTCTTTTCTCAGTATTCTCACGCCCTTCTTACTAACGTTCTCTTTGTTTACAGATGTTTTATGCCTTTGAATTCATAATGTTATTATTGTTGATTTAAAGTACCACAAAACCCCACTCTTAATCAGTTTATCAATGTTTTAAATAATATTGTTAATTTTCGAAATACCTCCTTGTAGGTGAGATGACACACCTTGATGATGGTGTGACTCATTTGACTTTGACTCATGACTCGTTCTGCGTAATGACTGCAGTTGTACAACAGCACAAGCTGTGGTTGCTATGGTTACACTTCCGTAGTAGGAAATGAATGAATAAGGGAGAACATAAATACTTAATAAATATGGTTTATAAAAGATATGTATCCAAAACTACAGCTCTGCAAGGTTGTTTGCCAGTGTTGTTTTGATGCTTGTCAGGTGGTTTATATATATTTCTTTTACAGTGTCAAACGGTGAGCATGTGACTCTTGGCTGTGGGTTTTGTGCTCTTGAGTGTCCTGTGCAGCGCTCCGTCGCTCAGTTGGTGTGTTAGCTGTTGGTATGCAATCGAGTGTGATTTAGTTACTGATGGACTGTCAGATGTGCAATAGTATAAATATAAAACACTGAGTGTAAAGACACAGGCGTATCGACTGTAATCCTGAATCTCCATTAACCTGCAGTGTTAACCTAAACTGCAGTGTTGCTCATCAGTAAGAAGCTTTAGAATGTTGAACATTTTTCATATTCTTCAATAGAAAGTGGTAAGGTGGCACAACCCTGTGACACTATGTGCTGAAGGGTTAATAACAATCGGCTGTAACTAGAACAACTAACTGTTTAATATACCCCCTACAGCTGTCATGGTAACACGTTCATCGGTGTCCTTCACGTTACCTGTCAGTGTACATGCTGTGGCTGATCTGAGAACAGTAATGTGTATTTAGTAATAAGTGTAGTAATTTGTAGTAATCTCACCCAGCCTCCCAGCATCCTGTAGCTGGATCTTCAGCATCTCCATAGGCGTGGTGACGATCACCTGACACACTCCGGCTCCACAGCCAGCCAGCATCTCCTTAAACACGTTCAGTTTAGACCTGTGAGGAGAAACTCCTTCAAAACTTGCTCCACAAGACTTTTATTATTTATTAGTGTGACTGCTATTGTTCTTCTTCAGTTTTATTTTGATTATCATTATTATTCTTTTTATTGCTGGAATTTGGCGCCTCTTGTCCTCCTACAGTTTTTGAAATATTGATGGCTATGATGGCTGGATAGCGATAAAACATGGAGCAAACAATCAGTCTTACAGATATTTCTAAACAGTTATAAAAAAAAAAAGATAAGTTTCACTAATTATTGTGGTTTAATTAAAACCAATAAGCCAGTGAATGTGGCTATGTGCACTTTTCCCACCCGTTTTCGGGCGAGAGTGTTTTTGGCCATAAAACCAAAGTTTGTGTCTCCAAACACTGGTTTTATAGCAACTATGCAATCAGACTTTCAGACAATCAGACATTTTCTCACAGAAATGCAATCTGGTTATTACTATTATTTTCGGTGAACAGTAAGACTCACTCTCCACTGCTGAGCTGATGGCGAAAGAAGTCATTTGCCGCCAATTTGATGGCCTTCTCAGGGGTCACCAGGGTCAGGTTCACTGCTGCACCTGCAAAAAGACATTATGTTTAAATCTCCACATGAAAAGAATATTCAATTTACCTGCTTGAAAGAGGGAGCAAACAGAATAAAAATCTGTGTTAAAAAAGTGTGTTTGTGTATGTGCATGTATGCACGTGTGTGTGTGTGTGTGTGTGTGTGTTTGTGTGTGTATGTGTGTGTGTGAATGTGTGCATGTATGTGTTCTTACCTCTGTACATTCCAAAATAGCCCTCAGATCGGACAGTTTTAATCAGACAGTCCATCCTGAAAAAAAACAGCATTCAGAACATTGCGTTATACACAGGATATTATCTACTACACAGACACAGACACACACACACACACACACACACACACACACACACACGGCTGCCTTCACCTAAAAATACACAGAGGCAGAAAAACTTCAAAAACAAATTAAAAAATTAAATTAATACATACAGATTGTGGAAATAAAAAAACAAACATTTTTTAATAAGTGTTATTGAGTGTTACAGTTAAATGTATTGCAGTCAGATGGAGCTAGCAACCCTCAAACACACAAGCACACTCTCACGTTGACACACACTCACGTACACACACACAGTCATGTACACACACACACACACACAGTGGTGGTATGTTAGCACAAGCAGAAGTGTTGCATCAGCCACTCTGAACAGTGTAATTATGGGAAAACAGGTTCTGCAGAAAATTTCCTGCAGCTGCCAAACCATCAGCCTCCGGCTCTTCACACACACTCCTCTGATACTGACCACTGAGAAGAGTGTGTGAGAGTGTAGGTTTATTATATACATTTCTCAGAAACTCTGAGAGAGGAGAAACGGCTGGGTTTGTGTGAGAGAGTGTGTATGCGTGTTTATGTGTGTTGTATTCAATTGTTACACTTAATTATACATATTATAAAAATGACATCTATTATAAAAATTCATTATAGTTAAGTAATAAAATAATTAAAACCAGTGTGAGCATGGGCAGTGTTAGCGTGTAGCTGAGCGTTATCCTACATGTTCCTGTAGACTCTTTGGCTGCTGCGTTGGTTCTGCAGGCGGGTTTTTGCAAGGTCGATGGGAAACACACAGGTCACTCCCACCATCCCGGCCACACCACCATTAATCAGCTTAGCGGGAAGACTGAAGAAGAAAAGAGGAAAAATTATTTTATATCAACTGTCTACCTTGTGACCTGATTACACACTTAGACTCTCCAGTGCCAACTTTTCAACAACTTTACAACTACAGCAACTTTCTAGAAACTTCACAGTACATTTAAAACTTCTTTACAGTCATTTCACAACTACTTTACATCTTACAACTACTCTACAGCAACTTAACAAGAGCAACTTTACAGCAAGATAACAACTTCTTCACAACTATTCAACTGCTTTACAACAAGTTTAAAGCAACTTCACAACAACCAAATAAATGTGTTTTATCAAATGTATTCACCTGTGCTGTCCTTTTATTCCAAAGTGTAAAGATTTTGTGATTTCTTATAGAAGTGGATTATTAAGGCGATGACAATTCAGTAATAAATAAATATCTTCTGTACATGAGCATCTGCCTCACTTGTCTGATACGAACTTACTGTATATAGCAATTATGGATGGTAGTAGCCTAGTGGGTAAAACACTTGCCTGTGAACCAGATCACCACAAACCAGATAACCACATTAGTCTAAAACAACAGATCTGTAATAAAAACAGTGTAACAGGTGTAAATAGTCTAACTGGGCTAAAAATAGTAGTACAGGTCTGAAAATAAAGGTAAAGATCTGCTGCAAATTGGGCAAATGGAAAAAGATCAAACTGGACTAAAAACTGTGACTCTGGATTAGAACCCAGTTAAAAACCAGAGTGGATAAAACAGGAGTGAAATTAGAAGTAATTCTCGTACCTGATAGGTTGCTGAGCCATAGTGCTGCTTGGTGGTGTTTGCCGGTGAGAGTGTGTGCACGCAAGGCAGAAACCAAAGCAGTAGCAGTGTTTGCAAAAGCAGAGCAGCTTTATATAGCCACACACACACACACATACACACCCTGCAGCTGAGGCACAGCCATAGAACTGCACTCCACTCCCAAAAAATCCTCTCTCTCTCTGATCCTTGTTCACTCACAGACATACACACACACACACACACACATTCACACACATACACACACACGCGCGCGCGTACACACACGCGCGCGTACACACTTAGTGAGGGAAAGAAGTATTTGTTCCCATGCTGAGTTTGTGCATTTGCCCGCTGACAAAGAAATGACCAGTCTATATTTGTAATGATAGATGTATTGTAGCTGTGAGAGACAGAATAACAACAAAAAACCCTCAAAAACGCAGTGCACAAAAGTCAGAGATTGATGTGCATTGTAATGTGTGAAATAAGTATATGATCCCCTATCAACCAGCAAGATTTCAGGCTCCCAGGTGTCTTCACTGTATATGCAGGTAAGAGAGTGCTCCTAATCCCAATTTGTTACAGTACCTGTATAAAAGACACCTGTCCACAGAACCAATCACTCAATCAGATTCCAAATTAGCCACCATGGCCAAGACCACAGAGCTGTCCAAAGATGTCAGGGATGAGATTGTAGACCTACACAAAGCTGGACTGGGCTACAAGACTATCGGCAATCAGCATGTTGGTGCAATAATTGGTGCGATAATACAGGTCAACACATTAAAATCAACTGAGATTAGTTTATGTGGGTTTTGTAGTATTTTTCATGATGATTTCAAATCCGTGTTTTTCCCTAGCACAAACAGTTTTTGTGATGAAGCTAGTTATATATTGCATGATAGTTGGTATAATTAGCATATAATAATCATATACTAAGCGTTTTTGAAGAAACAGTGGTAGCTGACTGACAGTGATCATTATATCGAAGCCACAGTGTGCGCCTATCTGACTTCGCACTGAAAATATTGAAACAGTTTGACTTTGCACTGAAAATATTGAAACTTTATTGGTGCCTGCGGTTTAATAAAAACCACATGCAAGTCTACTGCAAATCTAATATTACTCATAATTCAAAAAGTTGATGTGACTGAAAAAAACTGAAAGCAGATCTGAAATAGGCATGAAAAAATGATTTAGAAAAGTGTGTTGTGGTTTAACAAGATCTTTGTTGTCTGTGTACTTAAGAAGGTTGGGATTACAAAAATATATCCTCTTGAGGAAGTGAGGCATAGTGTCCTTTGAACAAAACATTAATTAAAAACGAGATTAGGTCTAGTAAAGAGACAAATATATTTTTAATTGTTGGTATCACAGATTTAATTATGTTACATTTACATCTGTCCAGATTTCTTTTTTCAGTGTACACAATTTGAGCCAAAATTAAGATTTACACACTGACCTAGTTCCAAGATTGAAATCCACAAGGTGTGTTGCAATGTGAGGAGTGTTTTTCAACAGAGCTGTCCATATTTCTTTAGTCTCTTAGTTTTTAATAATTAATGCATAAACAAAGGCAGATTCCTACTGTTTGTAGCCTCAGGAAGCGCGCCCCTTCTCTCCTCCCCTCCCCTCCCCTCCCCTCCTCTCCTCCTCCACCTCCACCTCCTCCCAGATGCTCAATATCAAAGTCACAGAACTCTCATGTAAAATGAAACGGTGCATATGTTGCACTTGAATGCTGCATTCAAATCTAGGTCACTTTACCTACACAATTTTCATTCTCATTCATGATTGGCTTACAGACTTCTGTTTGCGTCCCTGGCTGTGCTGCCTCTAAACTGTTTAATATCGATGATGATCTGTAAAAATATCAACCTTAACTTGTTTTAGGTTGATGTTACGTAGTTACTGCATAAAAAGATAAGGATTCTGAAATGCTACTATTTATTTGTGATTGCAAGAGGATTTGATGGAGACCATAGGATTACACTGTGTGGTGTAGTGATATTATTATTGAGTTATTAAAGTAAAGTGGCCCCTTGTAGTCATACATGAACACAACTTCTTTCACTGCATTTAACCCATTCACCAAGTGAATGCAGCCACCAACGAGGCTGCGCCCGGGGAACAGTGTGCGGGACAGTACCTCAGTGATGATATTAGCAGTCCTGGGATTGGAACCCACAACCTTCTGATCGAAAGGGCAAATCTCTAACCACCAGACCACTAGAGGTTGTGTTATACCGACAACAGAATTACTTGAAGTGACTTTACCACCATCTACTGGCCACAATAGAGTGTTGCCAGTAGACGATTTCTTCCCTGGGATTTTTATTTAAATTGCTGTATGGCCACAACTAATCCCTGAACCAACTCTGACCCCCCCAGCACTCTCTCGCTCTCACTCGCTCCTCCATCACACACACTCACGCGCACGCACACACACACACACACACACACACACCCTTCTCAAACTCACCATACCCTGTTTAACTTTAATCTTAATTCTTAAAATAAAAATGTAAAAAACAAAAAACAGAACAATAACAATTCAACATTTATAACGAAGAACTTAAATAACAGAACCCCCAATAACCACACCATTAAAGATCACCACACTATTATTGTAAAAGACCGTTGCTTTTTTGTCCTTGACCACTTCACCTCACTCTAACAGGGACACTTGCTCGACGGCGCAGCCCTATACGTCTCGGTTGTCGTCCGGGAGAGAAAAAATTACAATGACTATTTGGTCTACGTCTCGGTTATCGTCAGGGAGGGAAAACGTTATAATGGTTATAATGGTCTACGTCTCGGTTATCGTCAGGGAGGGAAAACGTTATAATGGTTATAATGGTCTACTTCTCGGTTATCGTCAGGGTGGGAAAACGTTATAATGGTTATAATGGTCTACGTCTCGCTTGTCGTCCGGGAAGGAAAAAAGTTGGGCACACACGTCTCCCTCCTGCTGTAATGGTTCCGCACCCCATGCTCTGGACTCTGAGGGAAACTTGTTTTTCTATAACAAACTAGATTAAACGTGAATGCTCTGCAGTGGCAAATAGCTTTGGTTTAATATTTGATTACATTATTTGAGACTTACAATAAATATTTAAGCTGCAGCAGGGAGTACTGCTGTTAACCTTTAATTTTCAAGTTTAGGTATGTAAAAAGTACCATTTGCTTTTTTTGGAACAAGCCTTCGTGATATCCTTAGAAATGAATATTTTAACATTACAAAATAAATGTTCACCATTTTAGTAAATTCTGAAGGTGATATTTGTGGTGTTACAGGTTAAACATGACCTGGGCACACACACACACACACACACACACACACACTACTCCCATTCCCCACTTGAACACAAACTTAAGAATATTGATAAATTACATTAAAAATAAACATTGACATTTATAAATAGGGTTTGGTTGAGCTCTTATCAGTTCCATTCTGTAGTAGTATCAGTCAACATGAGCGAGAGATTCACTGTCTGTGAGGCTATTGATCATATCTTTGATCATGAGAGTGATATTGAGGACAGAGAGCTAAGCAAAACAGAGGAGGATGTGTCTGAGGAAGAGGATGATGTTCAATATAACCCTGAAAAAGAAGACACATCAGATGAAGAGGAGGACCCAGATGACACAGGTGATCTTTCATGGTCATCAAGCTGTTATGACACCCAATACTAGATATGCTGTGTCGCATGGCCGAGACCTCAAGACAACATTTGAGCTGTTCAGAGCACCATCTCTGGAGAAGATCCTGCTTGAGATGACCAACATGGAAGGGAGAAGGGTATTTGGCAATAGCTGGACAGAGATTGACAAAACACAGCTGGATGCTTACATGGGGCTGTTGCTTCTTCTTGGGGTGCACAGATGCTGTAATGAGGCCATGTCCATCTTATGGGATGGTCAGGCCATTTGATTTTTTCTGCTACTATGTCACTTCAGACCTTTCATGTGTTGTCAAGAGCGATCTGTTCTGACTGTAGGGAGACGAGTTGCTCGGCATACGAATGACAAACTTTCTCCCGTTAGGGATGTTTGAGACAAATGGGTGGAGCAACAGCCATTCATGTACAATCCAGGGGTTGGAGATTACCGTGACCTGCCGGTCCATTTCAGAGGCCGCTGTCCCTTCAGGCAGATTATGCAAAGCACACCAGCATCCTGCACAAGGAACCAGAGGGAGCACGAGAAAGAGGTTCCAGTCCTACCCTTCCAACAAGGACAGAAAAACTAGGATCACTTGCCACACATGTAAGAAACACATCTGCAATCCATATTATTTTTCAATGTTCAATTTATGGTTTAATTTTTTATTTGCACTTGTTATTCTGAGTAAAATAAATATGCTTTTATAAAAAAAGAAAGGACTTTTTGCCTTTTTCCTAACATAAATCTATCCTGGTCAATTTTGACCCGTAACACCACAAATGTCACTATAGTCATTGATGTTAAGTTAAAAAGCATAAGAAAAGAAAACATTTTCGGTCTATTAGTCCATATTAATCAAATATTAGTCTATTAGAATCAGATAATATACTTACCCATTGTCTTCATTATAGGAAATAGAATAATATTTTTTTTTTATTGAAAATAAGTGGTATAGATGATAGGTCTATGGGGCCAAAAAACCCTCCATTTAAAACAGTTTTTACACTGATATGAATACATACTAAGTTAGCTATGAAGTGAAGTTAAATCACAGGTTAGGGTTAGATAAGATTTGGGCAACTTTCTAACACATTACAAGGGATAAAAAGCACCTTACTTGTTTAAAGTGTTTGCAAACCAAAAGTTATTGCACTTTAGTTCATATAGTAGTGCTTTTAAAACAAAAGTGCACAATACACCACTTTTGAATTCATTATTGAATTTAGCATAAAACAATGCGATTAATGATTTGGTTCAGTCATCATGTAGTTCGTAGCTTTTTTGAGGATCTTGAGGTAGTTTGTTAGGGTGTTCGTGTCATTTATTAAGGATCTTGATATAGTTGGATGGTCTTAGGTCCCTGTAGTTGGGTGAACATTCCTGTGGTTTGGTGAAGATCTTTATGTACTTTGAAAAGAATCCTCATTAAGTTTCATGTAGAACTTTACATGGTTTGATGAATATCTTCACATAGTTTGGTAAGGCTCCTGATGTAGTTTTTTGAAGGACATTTTCATATAATTTTTTGAGGATCTTCTTATGGTATGATAAAGATCTTTGCTGTTTGGTATTGATAGTCATCTGGTTTGGTCAGAATGTTCATCTGGTTCCTATAATTTTGATGTATTTTTATGACGATGTTCATATATTTGGACAGCTGGTATCCTAGTGGTTAGGACATTCACCCTGCGATCAGGATTCAAATCACAAGACTGCTAAGCACCACTGAGGTACCTTTGAGCAAGGTACCATACCTCCACACTGGTCCCCAGGCACTGTGTTCCTGGCTGCCCGCAGTTTGGGTACATTACCAAAATCCAAAATCTATGATAGACCAACCCTTTGCTATAGTGAAAACCTGAAAAACAAAAAGTAGAGAGAGAGAGAGAGAGTGAGAATAACAAGACTGATGATGCTTGACAGGTCTCCATGCATTAGATACTGATATGATCTGATTCAGAGGTGTGGACATTTTATTTAATGTCCAAAACTATCTTTCTGATTAGATCTGATGGGATTTCGTTCATGTGTTTCTGCATCCGACTAATGGCCATGTGACCTTTTTTCTGTCATCATCTCACGTTTGCTGCATAACGACTAACCTGAAGTTCCTGCTAGTTTACATTGCAGCATTAAAGCACTATGGCAGTTTTTGACCAGCTGTTTAGAGCGGACAACGCGATGAAGGTTTGTGCTGCTAGTTTATTCATTTGTTGTCCGTGTTGATAATTCATATGATGTTACTGATTAAAATGTACATGTGTGGGTCAGGGTGCAGGTTTATTCACATCAATGACACATACAGGTCACTTACACACACAAATATGAGACATCAAAGGAAAAAGAACAACCCTTCATCATTTAATTAATTTAGAAAATCTGTGGAATTTCCTTTAAGGGAAGAAGTTATTTTCTATTTGGTTACTTCTAGTTACATTTCAGTTCTTTATGTCTAGCCTAATATTCTTTATATGAACTTGTCAATCATATTAATTGTGATGTTCTGTTATTAAAGGGTGTGGCCTGGCCAGTGCTTTGACAGAAATCACCTTCAGCACCCTGGACAGCACCGGCTGAGGAGTGTGTGCCTATATACTCATATTGTGACGTAGGTAGATTAAGCTGTATGAAAATAAACAAAACAGCAACGGTTTTCTTACTCTGGCTGATAGCCAGGAAGACATTTGCCTTTTTACAGTGAGTTTTAAGTAAAGCACACACGCACACACACACACAAGCGGGGGCAGAATATTAATATTTACTAGGTCAGTAGATTTACAACAAAGGGAAAAGGATGCCTGACAAGCTATTCATAGAGGCTGTGTAAGTGTGTTTACACAGCTATTGTGTTGCTAGTGTAAAACAAAACACATTTTATCAATTTGAACAGGTTTGAGTTCATTTCAGAGGGTTATTTGTGCATAATTGCTTTCTTTTTAAAATGCATATGTTTGAGTTATGACTTCTTTACTCACCTTTTTTAGAGACTCATGACATCCTAACTGACATTTTACTTAAGGGCAACATTTCTACATAAAGGCTACATAAGTATTTCATGACAGCAACTGTTGAGACCAATGGAATTGGAATAAACCTTTATGAATGACTATACAGCTTTACGTCCATTGTCATAAAAGGCTCTTCATACACATTACATACACACACAAAAAGCGGACATGACAAAACACCACCAAGAGCCAATTTTTAAAATGTTCAAGCAGTTTATTCCAAGGCCTCCAGCTGAATAGCAGCTCAATGTTTCAAACAATAAATAAAAGCAATGGGTGCATAAGTGCAAAAGGCCACCAGTGAACAGACATTTGTATTAAAAGACATTTTTTCTCATTTGTATCTCATTCACACAAAGAGAAATGTCTCTCTCTCTCTCTGTCCTGTTAGTAATACTCAAAGTCCATACTGGCACATCTATTTACAGTCTAGAGCAGTCTGAATGTGTGTGTATGGACCCAGCAGGCCCGTGGCAAGCATGTATTAGATCCAAGTTACGAGTGAAAATGTACAGAATCTTTGCGTGTGTTTTTGAACATAGTAACTGTCTTTTCTTGCACAGCACCTCCATTGCAAGTGCAATATGTCTGTTTACAACTCACACACAATCCAAGTGTTAACTGGACCTCTTGAACGTGGGCCCCAGGAAGGTGTACAGGATGGGGTTGAGGCAGCAGTGGAAGTACATGAGCGCTTCCATGACACAGATCCAGCGCTCGAGCATGTGCTGCCTCTCGCATGCCCAGCGACACAAGCGTGTCCACGAGGATGGCGGTGCAGTGGGGCACCCAGTGGGCGAGAAATCACGGCACGAGCACCACAGTGGTGCGCAGCTTGCGCCTCTTCTCCGCGCCCACGCCGGCGGGTCCGCACGCCACCACACAGCAGCACGCAAGCAGCATTGTCCCAGGCAGCGAGAAGACCATGAGCGCGTGCAGCAGGCGTAATAATATTAGAATGATCAATTAGTTTTAAGTTTTGAGTATGGGTCATTCATCTTTAGAACAAAGTGTTTTCTCTGGGGGAGAAACATGAGTCTTCACCTACTGCCTCTGTAACAAAAGTTATCACAGAAATCTCACTCTTAAAATGTGTGTGTGTGTGTGTGTGTGTGTGTGTGTGTGTGTGTGTGTGTGTATATGTGTGTGTGTGTGTGTGTGTGTGTG
>JBBJLS010080826.1:0-25182 GCA_037577275.1 Bryconaethiops microstoma
GTGTGTGTGTGTGTGTGTGTGTGTGTGTGTGTGTGTGTGTGTGTGTGTGTGTGTGTGTGTGTGTGTGTGTGTTTGAAGTTGATAAGTGTATACAGGATAGTTTATTCAGAACAGCAAAGTTAAAGGGTGTCACAAGTGATAGTCTTTCTTGCACTGGCAGTGTGCTGCAACACAAAAGATTCCCGAGTGCATCAGAGTATTCTGAGGAAGCAGTTGTACCATATGACAAGTTAATGCAAGTCTTGGTTAATAAACTTTCACAACTACTTCCATTTTGTCACCTTTGATTTCATAGTGTCCACATTTACCCATTTAATTGAAAGTTTTACCCATTTACCTGTAGTACAACCTGCAATTGTTGAAAGCTAAAAGTGTCTGCACACAGTATTCAGCCTTTGGGTGAAGACTGGCTGGGTTGTTTATCCAAAACACTACTTTTGTTTTATCTTTAGGCAAAAGTAAACACTTGGCACTCTTTGTTAACTTGAACATTTTGCACTGTGAGATACTAGATGAGTCGAGGTGACAAGGGACGACACAAATGGTTTGTAACAAGGCACCTGGTAAAGTGTGAAAAAATGTAGAAAAAAGTAAAACTACTAATATGCATTGACTGGAAAACTCCAAAACTCTATTTCCATTATTTGAAATGAAAAAAGCACCTATAAAATCATGGCTCACAAGTGCCACAGCCATTTAAGCATTGGCCCCATCAATGGGAGACTGAGTCTGACACATGATGATTCCATGGCCATCCATGAGTAGGAGTCCAAGAATGCATAATTGTCTTCGCTGTCCCTGGGTGGACCACTCTGCCCCTTTACTCAGCACTAGCCAGCACAGGCATCTTTTATCCAAGTGTGTTGAGCTGTTCAATAATATTGATTCATGGGCGTCAGAACCATTATAGCAACTTTTCAAAATTATTTGTTTCGTCCCCCCCACTTTGAGACACAACTCCCCCGCCCCCCACAGCTCAGACTTATAGCACTGCACACGACCCCCCCACAACCTCACACCGTCCCTCCCACAACCTCACACTGTCCCCACCTCATTATAAATGCTTCCGCCACCCATGATTGTGTTACTAGCATTTCAATTACATCGAGGAAGGACATTCTAGTTCCCAGCTTGGTGGCATATATGATAGTGATATACCCAGCGATGGGGAAGAAATGGATGTGACTATGCTGGTGGGGGTGAGGGGTGTCTTTCCCTAAGTTCTATTAAAAAACGGTCACCTAAAAGATCTGTCAAAAAAAGATAAAGGAATCTGAAATTTATTTTAGGTTTGTTTACACAGTCTGTGTATTATATATATTGCTCTCCTTAGAAAATGATTTCTACTGGATCAGAATATCTGCATCAAGCTTTAGACAACAAGGTGTTCATCAAGGAGGTGAAGATCCTAGTACCACCAAATTGGAACGGAACATACGAGAGAGCGAGGAGAGAAACCTATGATAAGGTACAATATTTTTTCAGTTTTGCTTGATATATAGAGGCTGGGGGGGTGGAGGCACAATCTTTACAATCTTTTTTTGCAAAATAGTCTGTGCTAAAAATGGAAACACACACTGTCTGCAGGACCTCCCATTTCTGAACATTTTTTAATTTATTAATTAACCCACAGAAAAGGTAAAGTTATAACTGGATATATCCATCCAAAATACACATAATGGATAAAAATAAATATTGTTATTGTGGCTTTCACTCAGACGTTAATTGTACTAATATATCTCAAGAAGGCACACAGAAATGATATAGGGCTGCACAACATAGGATTGTGAACAACCATACAAGTCTATTAAAATAGCTAAAATCCTCTCTGGGTCATTATCATTACTTAGAGGACGGAACTTGATTTCTGTCTTGGCTTCACCCTCCAAGTGGTCATGAATAAACAAGCCCTGTTCTACCAGGGACATATGTCGACACTCTAGAGACCTACGGATCTCTTCTACCCATTCCTCAAAAAGTAAAGAATCAGAGGGTTTAGCAGAAAATGTGAGGCATTTTCTCTCCCTGGGTACATAAACATACCTCTCACATACATTCACACATTCTGGAAGATTCCCCCGCCCCCCCTTCTTCAGAGTAAGAAGTATCTGTCCTGTCACTGTCAAAATTAACAGGTAAAACTGCCATGGGAATATAAAAGAATGAACAAAAGTATCCTCTACTTGAATCTGCTTCATTACACAAAAACGTATACTTTCCTTAACACTTTCCTGTGCCCCTCTCATGAAAGCAATGATATTATGTATTTGAGAAATCACTATATTAATTATTACTGCTGTATGTGAGAATCTTCTTTAAATATGTTTGCATTTCAAATCCAGGCCGTTATAATCATTGATAACCCACACCCAGCATTCGGGGATGAACCATACACTAAACAGATGAAAGGGTGTGGAGAAGAGGGCGAGCACATTCACTTCACCCCAAACTTCTTCTTAGACGACAATATTGTTAATGTGTTTGGGCCTAGAGGTAAGATGAAAGACAAATGCGTTTCAATTTATAATCTGTGATCGAAAATTAACAGGAGAGCAATCTCAGACTCAAGACCTTTTGTGTTTTTTGTTTGTTTGCTTTTCAGGAAGGGTTTTTGTGCATGAATGGGCTCACCTCAGATGGGGGGTGTTTGATGAATATAATGAGAAACAACCATTTTACTCATTTAACAACCAGATTGAGCCTACGAGGTGTCAAATCAACTTCTCATGACATAAACATGTGTGATATCAAACATTTGAAAGACATATTAATATTGTTTGTGTTTTGGTTTGCCTCAGATGTAGCAGGGAGATATCTGGGCAGTGGTATGAGGTGATCAATGGCAATATTCGGGCTTGCCGCAATGACAGGAAAACTGGGTTACCCACTCAGGAATGTCAGTTCTTTCCAGACAGAGAGCAACAAACAGGTGCCTCGATAATGTACATGCAAAGCTTAGACTCTGTAAGTGAAAAGAGTTTTAACTTTCATTTCTAAAACAAGACCTATAGAACACATTGCTTAAATCACTGAATTATAACAAATCGTTTAATGAATTATTGTGTATTGTAATGAACACTTTATAATATATAATTCTTTCGTGATGCACGTGGTCAATTTTGTTGTAGGTGAGAGCATTTTGTCATGAAGAGGATCACAACACTGACGCCCCGAATATGCAGAACGAGAAATGTGACCGTAAAGCTACACGTACAGTGATTTTTCAAGATTCTGTAGACAAGAATGTCCTGCAGACTTTAACACCTCTACAATTCCCACCACCACCCCCGACATTCCACATCATGAAGAGGGCGCGTCGAGTTGTCTGCCTCATCCTAGATGTCTCTGGAAGCATGGGAGTATGTTACGATACATGAAAACACACTAGTACAAAAACAGGTCCGAGTTTAAGATGGACTGTGTATTACACAGGTGATACTTATTAATAACATTCACATCATCTCTGTTTTGAAGACTGTTTATGTGTCCCAAAATGTGTTCCCATTTTTAGAATCTGGTCTAGAGTTGTAAATTTACAACAAAAACACATATCCAGAGGAGCTACATGCAGCATATTTATTTGAAACATCAATATGAATGTTTTTTCAATATAAATGTATTATAGTTACAGAATAAAATTAATATTTTGGGGGGCCCCTTGTGACTTGGTGGACCCCAGCACTGCATAAATTAGCATCATACTTTGTTTAACACATTTGATTCTACTCATTAGCTAATTAGCAAGGCTTTACCAGTTGAATTCAGGGTGGAAAAAGAGGGAAACATTTCTCTAACCTCCCAAAGTTGGTCACCCCTGACCCAGAAGGTAGGTGCTACTAAATGCAGCTTCTGCATTTTTATTGAAATAAGTTTTATTCCACACATTTTTGGAGCCGCTTCTTCTACAGTTTTTCAAATATGAACATGAGCTAATATCCCCTTCAGTGAGCTTGTACACCACTAATCGATCAGATGATCAGTGGCCAAGTATTGATCATTTAAAAAATTGATTTTTGTGGTCAAGTCGAGCTGAGGGATGTGTCCCCTTTAAAGTGTATACGGAGGATGCCAGCAATGCAAAAACCCAAACACAAATAACAAACACGTAGCAAAACACACAGCAGACTCATAAACAGACTTCAATACACTAAAGCTCACGTTAGTTATATAAAAAAAAATACGTGTGTGACTGCTGCTACATGTTGAGTCGACCCTAGCCAGTGATTTTATAACAACCATGCAATTTGTAAGTGTAATATTTGGCTGTCTTTTGTTTAAAGGGCGAGAGAATCCTTCGACTCCAGCAAGCTGCTACGATGTTCCTAAGCGAGATTGTGGAGGAAGGTGCACATGTGGGCATCGTCAAGTTTAGTACCAGTGCAGATATTGTGAGCAGGTTGACCTTAATTGACGGTAAAGCCTCAAGAGACGCTTTAATAAGAACCCTGCCCACAGTAGCATCAGGATCAACAAATATGTGTAATGGACTTAGACTAGGTTTTGAGGTAAAATACATTGTGTGCAAGACTTTTGAATTTTATCACTGGAAAAAATATTTTAGCATAAGATTCAGATATTACCACCCAGCAATATTCTATTAATCGTGTTTTTTTCAGGTGCTTCATCAAGATGACCAAAGTGCAGTAGGAGATGATGTGATTTTTCTGACAGATGGTGAAGCAACAGATAATGTTGAGAATTGTTTGCAGTCAGCTGTGGACAGTGGTGCAATTATTAACACCATAGCGCTTGGTCCAAGTGCCTCGAATGTGCTGATCACCATGGCGAATCGAACAGGTAGGATCAAGTTAGAGTACTGAAGTACAGGGGGGTCCTCAAGTTACAACGGTCATGGCATATGACGTTTCAAGTTTACAACGCTCGCTCCCACTCCCACTCGACTTCCACCGTTAGCCTCGTACTTACGGACCACGAGGGCGAACTAGTTTGGTTGCGTGCAGTGGAAAAATACGCAGTAACGCCGCATATGAGTTAGTGAGTTTTCCTTTTCCTTTTTCTGTGGCTTACTTGTGTTTCTATGATTTCACAACTCTGTTAGGATAGGTAAGTGACTGAGGCTAGGGTGTGTTTCAACTTACACCAAAATTCAGGTTACATCACTGTCGAAGGAACTGTTGTAACTCGAGGACCCCCCTGCACACTGGCTTAATCTGGTTTGATGCCAACAGTGCACATATGATGATTATGTCTCAGTTAAATGAAGTTGGTCAGCTATTAGAATGACACATAAATTCAAGCTGTTGGGACTAACCTTTTTTGTTTCATTAGGTGGAAAGTTCATCGTAACTGATGAGAGTTTGCTCTCCAACCAACTTGTGGATGGCTTTTCTTCATTTAAGATGTCAGTTGGTGATTTTACCAAACAGACAGTTCAGGTGAGCTGTATGCAATAAACTGAATGATCATCACTGTGAGCCAGGATACGTATTTTACTGCTTTTCTTCTCTTTACAGCTTGTGAGCACTGGAAGTATTACTGCTGACTGGTTCAATGGAACTATTCCCATTGACCGCACTGTAGGAAACGGCACCACCTTTACAGTAATCTATGAGAAAAGGACACCCACCGTATTCATACAGGCACCAAGTGGTTCAGTGTATAATCAGGCACATGTCACTATCTCTGCTGCTACAAAGACTGTGACTGTTAATATTCCTGGAACCGCAGAGGTATGACAGCATTTTTGGAGAGTATTTGGAGAGCATTTTGCTTTTAAAGGCAATATGTAATATGACAATAAACATAAACATAATAGCTAACATAAAAACAGGACCTAAGTATAGTAAAAGCATGTCCAAAAGGGATGTTTTCAGTGCTCCTGCCCCTTTGACCACCCACCAAAACTTTATTTGGCTTTGTTTCTTTCCCCTCATAATCCCTCAACATTTTTTTCAATAACTCAGCCCCACCCCGATCCCCTCGTTTGACAAAAAGTTGACAATCTGTTACAAAATACCAGTTTCTACATATAGTGCACAATTTGTTAATTATGAAATTTTGTGCACATGGTTGAATCTGTGCACTAGATTATTTGGGTGCAGGAACCTGTATTTTATTCCCTAA
Organism: Bryconaethiops microstoma; assembly: GCA_037577275.1. Taxonomy (NCBI): domain Eukaryota; kingdom Metazoa; phylum Chordata; class Actinopteri; order Characiformes; family Alestidae; genus Bryconaethiops; species Bryconaethiops microstoma. Next base: position 6,085 of record JBBJLS010080826.1, read on the forward strand.
ATAGTGCACTATGTTGGGAGCCATTTAAGACAGAACTTTGCTGATGATTTTTGTTACTCAAAGTTTAGTTAAGCGTTACAGTTCAAGCTTTTTCCAGTATCCAGTGATCTTGGGCCAAATTTGACCAATATTCATATTGAGTATCGACTCGGCACTCCCCTAATCAATGCCTCTCCATACCTCCTGCCCCAAACCTTAATTTGAAGAGCTCTAAAGGTCTCTACATGGCCCTCTTAATAGTCCATAAATACCGTAAAAGTAACACGATTTTAAGGTTATTGATATCTTGGTTGGAAGAATACAGGTAGAAGAACACAAATTTAATTTAGGTTATGAATGGTTACTGTAAAATCATTGAGTTGTTTTTTTTTAATCCAAGTAAATGTTTGTGGGCTTTTTCACACAAACACATTACTCACTACACAGATAAATTGGTTTGCACATTAATTTCTGATGCCCAAAACTTTTGCATGGCTTTAATACATTCTTTCTGTTTTCTCTTGTATATGGCAGCCTGGAGACTGGAAATACAGCTTCCTCAATACGGAACCAACTGCTCAGACTATATCTTTAACAGTAACCAGTCGTGCAGCCCGTGATGACGTTCCTCCAGTCATGGTTAAGGCCCAAATGAATCAGCTAAGCAGTGATGGCAGGAAACCCTTGGTAGTTTATGCTGAGGTCAGTCAGAATTACATTCCTGTGCTGGGGGCCGAGGTCATGGCTACCCTGCAGTCAGACACTGGCCATTCAGAAATCTTATACCTCCTGGATAATGGAGCAGGTACTACTTGAATTCTACCAACATGTAAATATTATCTAAATAATGTTGTATTTATATATTATTTAAGATATTACAAGTGAGTAATTACATTTGAGTAATTATTTAAAGGGATGATCAAGTGAAAAATAAAATATGCACAATTTCTCTTTATGCACTTAATCAGCTAAGACATGTTTGGTGCCTCACAGCAATGTAAGCATCACAGCTCCATTTGTAAACTGAACAAACAAAATTTGGACTTTGAACATGTCCTATCTAATTATCTATGCCTAAAGCCTATCCAAAACTGTGTAAATTATTTTTACACCAAGCCATTTTCCTAAATAATGGACCAGATGGCCTTGGTTTGATCAGCTATGCACTTAAATACATATTGAATTAATCTTTTACAGGGGCTGATGCTTTAAAAGATGATGGCATCTACTCTAGATATTTCACAAAATTAAAGTCTGGTAGGTACAGTCTGAAAGTACAGGTGATACATCAAGACGGTGCCATCAAGGTTTTGCCCAGCAGATACAGTGGTGCTCTTTACATCCCTGGGTATATTGAGAATGGTAAGTATTGCACATTCAAAGCACACTATATATGTTGACATGGTCACTTGCTGTTCTTATTGCTGTAGACCTCTCCCTTATTGCCTAGTCATCTACAACCAAGGCTGGCACATGTTTTCCCATAAAACGATCCTCTGAAGTGCATGTTATCTGGCCCCAGTACCAGTCACACATCATTTAGACATTGAATTTCTAATTATGGATACATCATTTACTCTAAGCAACAGTCAGGCTAGTTGCACACTTGTGGCATCACTGGAGCTAAAAACTATAGGTACTGAGTTAGATTTTTTAATAGTTTAGTAACTTTCTCTTGTCTCTTTAAATGCAACAATAAGACTGCCATTCAGCTCTTCTTTTCAGGTAAAGTACAGCTAAACCCTCTGAAGCCCCCAGTGAATGTGCAGTCAGCAGATGTGGGCAGCTTCACCAGAACAACTACAGGAGAGAGCTTTGTGGTGAATATTCCCCCAGGTGTACCCCCACCAAACTTCCCCCCAAGTAAGGTCACAGATCTAAGCGCTGAAATCCAAGAGGACACTGTGCTTCTTAACTGGACGGCTCCGGGTGAAGACTTAGATCAGGGAACAGGTAAATAAAAATACAATTACATTTTAGGTGACCCAGTGTTAGTAAAGCAAATGGAATGGGCAGCGCTATGCCTTTCGTGTGCTTGGTTAATCTGGGTGAGAATGTAAAATTACAGCATTCAGATGATTCAACTCATTAGTGAGCAGACTGGCAGTGTCAAAAACAGAAGGCTGCTGTCTCAAAACCTTTCTACTGATGCTGTCTTGTGAGTAGTTAATGTACTAGCAGTCAGATTGCATTTGAGATGCACTTTGATGGCAGAAATGCATCAAGATATTACAGATACCAACAGCTAACTGCTAGCACTTAGCATTTAGCTGTGTCAATGTTAGTGGTTAATGTTTTTTTTTACCTAGGGGAAAAGTGTTAAGAAGGTCAAAAATGATGTTTTACATAATTTAAACATTTGCCTAGAAAAAGAGGATGCTAATGCTCAAAAACCTCAGGATTTTAGGATGTTTATTGGCTAGACTATCTAAGCATTAGTGAACATTCTTAAGGAACAGATTAAACAAAGAGCCAGTGTGCTTAGTCTAAAATGACAACAGGAAATAATACATTAAATGAGCATAATAGCTGTTTGGTAAGATGGTAAGATAAGATAAGACAATCCTGATAAAGCTGGATTTAAAACAAGAATATTTGTACATTCACTACTTTTATTACATAAAATGTAAAGTTGAATAAAGTCAAATGTAAAAGTGTTGTGAAATATTATTATCAGCATCTGTTCAAAGAGAAGGTCGCTGGAGCACTGCGCTTGGTATTACATTCTCCCCTCTTTCCCCTCTCCCAGTCACCCGATTAATTCCAAAGTTCTGCATCTCTCTCTCTCCCTACATATACACAGCCTGAGCCAGAGTCTAGCGTCCGTTGTCTTGCATGCCAACTGGCTAGCGTGGCATGTTGTTTGCTTTTCTTCTGGCGTGTTGTTTGCTTGTCTTCGGAGTCCACTGAAGTAGTACACCTGGCAGGGCTTTTCAGCAGCAAAGACACTGAGCACACAAAACGGCTGAAGCGACTCTACATCATAGTGGGCTTCGAAGAGGCCACTAAATTATCCTGATTGACCATGCAGCCAAGATAGCATTCTATCCAGCACTGTTTCTGTTCTGCTGCTGTTTTAAAGCCATGCTGTGTTTTGGCTTTCCTTTTGTTTCTATTTACCACCAATATTGCTTCAATCAAAGCTCTATGAGTATCTCCTGTGAATGCGTTGCCTACCTGAACACACCACACTATCTTGGAAGAAGAATGGACCACCCTAGATGAAGCAGTTTGACCAGGACCACTTGATTGTGTTCCGGGTGTGGAACACCTTCCTTACTAAACTGGGGGCTCCATCAATCTGAACTTGGCAGGATCCTTCAGGTGTACTGCCAGGGCAGAGTATGTATAAGCTCTCTGCACCACTCTGACTCTTCTGATGCTCGGGCACTCTACCCATGGGATCCTACGCCCACTCATATACCTAAGGCTGATGTATGGTTCCACAAGGAGGAGCAGGGGTTGGAAGGAGCACACACTGTCATCTGTGGAACAGTTCGTTGGTTCCCTACATGCAGGCGGGCGGCCACTGAAGGGATGCACCCTTCAGGGTGTGCTTGTCAACCCAGGACCTAAAAATCTCTGACCTGCACCTGTTCTGCATTTCTCTCTTTCCCTAAATATACTCAGCCTGAGCCAGAGTCTAACATCTGTTCCCCCTCATGCCAACTGGGTAGCCTGGTGTGTTTTTTTTATTGTCCTCTTAAGAGCGTCGACCTAAATAGTATGCTTGGCAGTGCTTTTTCAGCAGTGAAGACACTAACCACGTTGACCAAAGTGGTTGAACATGCTATTTATTTGGCATGCCCCTCTACACCACAGTGGGCTTCGAAGAGGCCTCTGAACTGTCCTGATTTACAGTGCAGCTGGAACAGCACTCAATCCAGCATTTTGTTTATGGACTTTTACTGTTCTGCTGCTTTTCTGAAACCATGCTATTTTTTGGCACTCCCTTTGTTTGCATTTACTGCCAGTAAGGCTTAAATAAAAGCTGTACAAATATTTCCTGTGAGCATGTCACCTACCTGAACACACTATGCTATCATGACAAAAAATTTAAACAAAACACAGGTACTCTGTTTTAAATGACCTTTTTTTTATGAAAGAGACACTGGCTATTTAATTGTCAGAAATAAAATCTTTTGTTAACGCAAACGTGCTTCTTGTAGTGACATGTTATGACTGATTTGCTTGAAACTGGCTAAATAGCATCTATATGCCATGAATGAGCCTACAAAATTTGACCATTCACACAGGCATGTACTAGCTTCTGAGTTTCAGTGTTTGAGAGCTAAATAGACCTTGAACAAATATGAACAAATGAAGCCAAGTGAAATGTGTTGGTTGCTGTGCATGCTTCCAAAGAATGTGGTGGTGATGCAGTGTGTCACATTTTGTGAAGTTTGAACCTTTGTGTCACAAGTATCTTCATAATGTTTTTCTTTTCTTTCCAGTCAAATCCTATGATATCAGATGGAGTAAACGTTTGGAGATGCTTCGTAACAACTTCAGTGATGCTAATCCAGTGAACACATCTGCACTACGGCCACAAGAGGCAGGCTCAGCTGAACATTATTCCTTCCTGCCTAATATCACAATCCGTAATGGCACCACACTGTTCTTCGCTTTTCGGTCAGAGGACAAAGAGGCTATGATGTCTGAGGTATCTAACATTGCACAAGTGACAAAGTTCGTGCCAAGTCCCAAACCCCCAGAAATTTCAAAGCCAAGACTTAACGTGACAGGAGTAGTGGTCTCAGTTATTGTGATTTCTATTGTGGCATGTCTCATAGCTGTTGTAACTATATGGGTACTGAACAAGAAGAAAGCTAGTGAAGAGAATTAGATTCACAGGATATTTCAACCAACTTTTAGATACTTTTCCTATGTTTAAATCAAGAGCTGCTTTTTAAGAACCATCTGAGAAACCATTTCTTTCACTCTGCACATGGACGAAATTGTGGGACGGCTATGTACAGTTTAATAATGTTGATAATGTTAATAATGTCAATAATAAACATTATTTAGTGTCGTCCATTATCCTGCTACAGTTTGTAACTCACACATGTGAGTCCGTGAATCAGATGTGAGCTTTTTTTTTGTCAAATGACCATGGTCTACTAGTTTAGTTCATGAATTTGTTTGCAGCCTGAAAATGTCATATGTAGAAACAGTACACAACAATGTAAACATCTGAAAAGCAATATAATTTATTTAATTTAAACCTGTGAGAAGTAGCATTCGTTTTTTCTTCAATGTGCATGGATTTTGGGAGCTTTATATGAAGGAAATTGTAAGACTGAAATCATCATGTCCTGAATAAAGATTCTGGTATACTTAGTCATATTCTCTGTTTTCTTAGTTCTTAGCTCTTATTTATCTAAATAAAATGTGTAATTTTTTAAGCCCAGAATGATTCAGGTCATAAATGCCCAGAATGAATCTTGACATAAAAAATACACTGGAGCTTTTCAATGGCTTAGTATCTCTAATGAACTGAAAATAGTCCACAATCCAACTATCCAAAAATATTCAGTCCATAGTGTCCTGTGGACAGAAGATGGGGGTCCTGGCCATTAAGGAACGGAGTAAAGGCGGCTAACAAATGATGCAGAGAAACAGATAGACTAAAGTCTGTAACTGTAAACTAGTGCACTTATATGGCCAGTGGATGGTCAATAAATGTAGATACAAGGAGTGTGTATGTATATATCAGTGTATGTGACCTCCACAATTACTGACATCCCTGGTGACCAAATGACCAAATCAGGCATAGAGAATAATAACTGGACAAAAAAACATGATGAAAAAATATTTTCTCATGCAAGAACAGCTTTGAATATTCTCAGATAATGCTTAATGAGAGTGGAGAACACATGTTTTCTTCTTGTAACCTTCCCAAACAGCCTTTGGTTGGGTGATGTCTGTTAGTAGTGTGAGAGACAGATGTTCTGACCAAAAAAAACCTAATGCCTGTCATCCCCTAACTGTGATTTTCTGGCCACAAAAACCAATCTCTTCACTGTGTATAGCATCAGTATAAACATCCGTCCCCTTTCATGCAGATTCTTAACATTTCCAGTTTAAACGTAAGATTTTAGATACATATTTCACAATGAAAATGCAATAAGGTTCATAAGCTATGTGAATTTTCAAAGGATTTCCTAATCTGTGTTCTAAAGTAAAGTGGCCCTTATAGTCAAGCATGAACACACCATAACACACAGTGTGAAAAATGTGAAATTCTTTCTCTGTATTTAACTCATTCACCAAGTGAGGCATTGGGCAGCCAGCAACACAGCGCGAGGGAAGCAGTGTGTGAGGATGGTGCCTTGCTGAAGGGTACTTCAGTGGTGCCACTGGCAGCCCTGGGATTTGAACCCACGACCTTGCGATCACAGGAGCAACTCCCTAACCACCAGGCCACCAGCTGCTCTACCTTAAATGTTGCTACAGAGACAATGTTCAGATGTAGATGGTACTGATGAATCACTTTGTCAATGTAAAACTGACTATTAAATTTGTTGTGATTCAGCTGTGAATTGTGGAGCGGTGGATCAATAAATATGTTAACATTTTACATCACTGTAAAAATGAGGTTTTTAACAAATAGGTGTAACACTTTGTAAGGCTTGTTCATTTAGAACTATAGGATTTACACCAAGGTGAATAACTATAGTTCAGAGGTTTCCAACCTGTGGTGAGCTACAACCTGAATATAACATTCAATTACTTTGTTACTATACCTAAGTAGAGTTTTAGGGTATTCTTACTCTGTTTTTAATTTATTTAATTTATTTTCATTTATGAATCATTTGGAGAGGTACACAAACCTTATTTCAGCTGCTATAGAAAGATCAACACCGGATGAAGACCCATCTACCAAGCAACCAAAATGATGGGAGAGCAAAAGAGTGTCACAGGCCTGTGTTGATCAAGCTATCACTGACATAATCATGCAACTTAGTACAGTTGAGCAGCAGTGTTTCAAAGATCTTCTGCTTCACCTCAATCACAATGTTGCTGATTTGATATAAGTAGTCCGAAAGCTGCCTTGAGTAACTGGGGGCTGCTGCTCTAAATGGTCTAAGACTGATAACGGCTCTAATTTTATAAAAGCATTTTGAGTCTATTGAGAGCTTGATGAAAACTATAATTTAGAACCTGCACTTAAAAAGTGCAAGAGTAAGTCAAAGAGGAGAAAGAAAGAGTGGTGAAGATGATGTTGAGGGAGAAGAAGAAGAAGAAAGAAAAAAAACATAATGGGTGTTGAGTTTATTGATGTGGGACCATGTTAGATATAGATGTTTGGAATATCAGCTTCTGAAACACCACCACTGTGTCTGCCACCTTCTGAACTTGACAGCTGACATCATCAGAACTCTGAATGCATACAAATGTCTAGTCCCTTATTCAGAGCGACAAACATCAGTGCTCAAGTAGTCCACATCTGTTCTTCAAACCGGAAAAGCTATATTTAAACCAACAGCCGATATTCAACCTAGTTACTGCCAGCTATGTTACACACCTTAACAGTTCCTGTCAAAAAAAAGTCAGAGATTAAAACATAAGTAAGGAAAACATGGATTTAAAAGGGTAAGTGACCAAAGGTTGTTTTATTTTTTGGCTGCTTGGCTGTTGGCTGCTTATGTTTGACTGGAGGACTACTATGAAACCAACAGTTTTTGCCACTTATATCTTGTGCTCAGAATGTGCTACACAAATAATGTAGGATGTTCAATAGTGTTCATGGGATTAGGATTTTAAATATGTGCCAGAGCGATTCATTAGTATTTTGATGACATTATGGCCCCTAGAATTATGCTATGATGAACCATTTTTCAGGCTTCATTTTATTGTTTTAGGGGGACAAACTGAAGGTCAAGGATGAGGAACAGAGGTTGAATTGTTCAAGGAAATATGACCTTTGTGTCATCTGGTCAGCCTCAGTTATGCCTCCAACGGAGTCAGTCGCTCGGGTTTTAGGGGGCACACAGCTCTGGGCACGGGTTTATGACATCATGGGTTGTGGAGTGTGTGTGGTCACTGGGTGCCTAGGCAACCCAGGTGTAGTAGGAGCTGTAATAGTGCAGGGGCTGGGTTGCTAGGTACCTAACGACATGTCTACCTGTCATGAGTGCATGTAAAGTCATTTGGTAATTGAGACTTTTTGATTATACATTAAAGATCCCTCTAAAAGTAACAATATGCTGCCTGCTGCTGTGTCCTTTCCCTCCGCGTACGTGACAACCTTGTTCACTGTAACAAGCAGAGTTCAAGTAATACATTGACTAAGTGACAAGTGACTCATTTTCAGGCTTTCCCAGCTGGACACCCAAAAGTGGCCACACTAATTGAAATAATTATAGCTGAGTTATCTAAAAAAGGGATGAAGCAAACAACATAAAAGTCAATGAGGAAAAGAAAACATTAAACATGTCAATGTTAGAAATTGACATTGGTTTCCTTATTTGTCACATGGTTGGTCAATGATTCACTTTTTGATAAGGACATATGTACCAGCAGTAATTAGGGCACTGGAGTAATGCCATGACTTAATTTCATAGACGTATGTGCACCTGAAAATGTGGTTCCTGAACAGTTAGTACATGACGCAGTGGTTGCCAACACTGGCCCTGGAGCTCTCCTGCTTTCCCTGTTTCAGCATTTTGTCATAGTTTTCCATTCATGTTTATCTTTCCTAAAATCTTTGGATATTGTATATATTTGTAATATATATTGTAAACTGATACACTACAAAAACTGTCTCAAAAACCATCCAAGGATTGTTTTAAGGACATTAAGGGTCTGTTTCCTAGACTAATTAAACCTAGTCTTGGACTACCCTTTCCTTTTCAATTGAAAATCTCTATTCACAGTACTATGTCATCCAACTGTCTGGGAAACCAACCTCAAGGGTTTAAGGTACCTTGACCTACTAATTCCCCAGACCTAAATCTGGAGTCACCACCTCACAATGTTATCTGGCACAAGCTTTGGTACCAGATACAGCACACCTTCAAAGAGTCCAGGCCTTGATGGGTTAGAGCTGTTATGGTACCTAAGTAATATTGGGCATGTGGTTTTAATGTTATGGCTGATTGGTGTATTAAAGTACCTTTGTAGTGGTTATGCTATATGTCTTCACTGACACTGATGTAACTATTCAATGATATTGGCTGTGGTATTATGTCACTTATTCAATCAATATAACTGCTTTCACAAAGTGGCTTCTAGGGTTATCACTTGGTGCAGTGTAGTGGATAACACCACCAGGCAAGCCCACCATGAGTCCTTGGGAAAGAATCCAAACACCACAGTCCCGAACATCTGTTACTCTGGCTTAGAGTTTATTTTTTTACTAACACTAAACATCTCAGTGACAAGTCATAAAATGGGATTTTGATCTGAAATGGGAAAAAAATGTTTGTATCATTTTTTTACATCCAATCTTTGGTGATGAAGCATGATTTACCTGCTATTTAGCATTTTGTTTCTTTTAGGATTTCTTTTTGTATGCAGCATCATTATCAAAATAAACCAAAAAAACACACACTGTACAACAAAACCCCAGCCTATACACTTCATATTTGCATGGTATAGCCTGAATTTGAAGTTTGCTCTTATGGTTAAGTAGCAAAACTAAATGAGGAATAAAAAGCTTTTTTGAGGAATAAAAGTCATCAGTTTTCTCAATCACCTGTTTGAAGGCATAATTTTGTATTCGCTATGTAATTCTGAATTAATGTCCAGGAAGAAATGTTACACTTTATCCTTCCTGTATTCTTCCTGTAAGTTGTTAACTTCAGAAAGTCCAATCTCTAATCGTCATTACTTGCCCATTTTTCTGTAAATGATAAGGAGGGAATGTACCCGTAGTTAGGTATCTAGGTTTATGATAGTTTATTACACTAAACTGTCCAGACCATATATGATAAGAACTGTTGATAAGGACTGCGGACGATTTTGTTCTGACAGAATACGAGCTTCACTCCGCGCTCCTGTTTCAGATTTGCAGTCATGGCCAAATCATTTGCTGTAGTGTTGCTGCTCCTCAGTGCTCTGGGACCTGTTACAGGAATCAGCCTGGATGGAAATGGATACACCGACATTCTCATAGCCATCAACCCAGCTGTACCGCAAAATGAAGAGCTCATAGATCTGATAAAGGTATGTATTTGAATGATATAACATCAGGACAAGAGGCAAATAAGTGATAAGGAAACACAGTCATGGGAAATGAGTATAGTTAAGATTTTTGTTTGACTTCTAGTTCACATATCGACTTTACCCATATCTATATGTTGTTTGGCTTTGTATGTTTAAATATGAACAGAAAGTATTTATTCATTGGGATAAACACAGAAAAGGAAATGGATATGGAAAGCACATTCAGACATTATATTGTAATACACACGTAAAATTTAAAAAAAGGTTCCCCGTGAATAATAATAGACATATTAAGCAGCAGTGTGGTGGTGTTATTTCATTATAGTAATCAATATTAAAAAAAAAGGTTTATAACAATCTACTGAAATTTAAAACTGCATTGATGATATGATTACCCGTCTCCTCCATGGGTCTCTTTTTTGCAACCTTTGCATAATTTGAAAATACCAGTGGCCTTTTGTAATGTGTCCAAATATCATGATGAGTGGACCAACAGAAATGGTCCATTATAACTTGATAAAATTGACACATTAATGTATGCTGAAAAGAACATTTTTTCTTTCTCCTGCAAAGTTTCTCTTATGGAGATCAAAGTTAAGAATGATGAAAGCCAAGAATGATGAGATTTTAAATTGTGCTTTTGTGATACTGAACTTCACAATGTGTGTATCATTACACATTAGGTATCATTAATGACTTAGATATGATTTAAACATTTTGGAACTAAAGTGGATCACGGTTACACTTTATATAAATTCATGAGTAAAAATATTACTGTGTGGAATACTTTAGCTTTACTCATCCAAGCTGTTTTTTTGTTTTTTTTTTGATGTCATTAAAAACATAATTTCTGCACCTATTATAGATTATTATACATCTCATGTAGAAAAATACCAGAATAAACTTACATTCATCAGTCTGCATTCAAAGTAACCTCCAGAAATGATGAACATTATAGAAGTAACTGGAAAGTTGTTGGGACATTTTTCATAACATTATATATATATATATATATATCAATTAAAAAAAAACTTTACTATCACAAAGTCCACATACCCTTGTGAACTTTGCTCCACTCTTGTTATTGTTTTGTACAAAGAGTTATGAAGAAAGCAGGGATGTGACAATAGAGGTTTTATTACATCCCACTCCTTAACCAAGCTCTAGTTTAGTTCAGGACTGTTTGTCAGTAGAACAAAGATAGAAGCAGAAACTGACTAAAGGGCTCATTTTGAAGAGTTGAGGTCCTAACACGTGTAGTGTTACTCTTTTTCTTGTTTTGTCCCATAGACAATGATTACTAATGGATCAGAATATCTGCATCAAGCTTTAGACAACAAGGTGTTCATCAAGGAGGTGAAGATCCTAGTACCACCAAACTGGAATGGAACATACTACAGAGCGAGGAGAGAAACCTATGATAAGGTACAACATTTAGTCACTACCCTTTTTATGTAATGATGTGAAGATGACTGTGCAGTTATTGATGAAATAACATTCTTGAATTACGTGTTTTCTATATTAGGCCAACATAATCATTGATAAACCACACCCAGCATTCGGGGATGAACCATACACTAAACAGTTAAAAGGATGCGGAGAAGAGGGCAAGCTCATTCACTTCACCCCAAACTTCTTCTTAGATAACAATACTGTCACTGTGTTCGGGCCTAGAGGTAAGAGCCATCAATACGGCCGTGTTCTGAAAAGAAGGTAACATGAAAAACATTTGTGTTTCAATTCATATTATGTGACTGAGATGCAACAGGTTCTTTACAGGAGTGCAATCGCTGACTCAAGACCTTTTCTGGGTTTTTTTTTTTTTCTACAGAAAGAGTCTTTGTGCATGAATGGGCTCATCTCAGATGGGGGGTGTTTGATGAATATAGTGAGAAACAGCCATTCTACCAATTTAACAACGGGATCGAGCCTACAAGGTGTCAAATCAACTTCTCGCGACATAAACATGTGATATCAAACATTTTAAAGACGTATTAATATTTGACTTTCCAGACTTCTCATGTGTGAACATGTGTGATATCAAATGTTTTATACATTTATTACTATCTACTTGTGTTTTTCTTTACCTCAGATGTAGCAGGGAGATTTCTGGGCAATTTTTTGAAGTGATCAATGGAAATGCCCTGGCTTGCCGCAATGGACAAACTGGGTTACCCACTCAGGAATGTCAGTTCTTTCCAGATAGAGTGCAACAAACAAATGTCTCTATAATGTACATGCAAAGCTTAGACTCTGTAAGTGAAAGATATAAACAGCTAATAAAGATCTACCTTTTCCTTTCAATTCTACAATAAGAACTATAGAGCACTTTAATTCTTTAATTGATGAGAAACATAGTCTAACACAGTCTTTTTGTAGGTGAGAGCATTTTGTCGTGAAGAGGATCACAACACTGATGCCCCAAATATGCAGAACGAGAAATGTGACCGTAAAGCTACACGTACAGTGATTTTTCAAGATTCTGTAGACAAGGATGCCCTTCGCTCTTTAACACCTCTGCAATCACCACCACCAGCCCCAACATTTAAGGTGATCCAGAGGCAACATCGAAACATCTGCCTCGTACTTGATGTCTCTGGAAGCATGCAGGTATTTTGCAATGCAACAATTAGCTAATTGAAGAACATCTGTGTAAAACAGAGATTATGTGATTGTCATAGAGAAGTATAGCAGAAGATACTTCTCAGTGGTGTTCACATCATTGCCCTGTTACATCAGTGAAAAACATCTGTGTCCCAGTATATAATTTAAAAAACAGAACTAGAGTGACACTGTTATGATGTAACATACAGCTCTGGAAAAAAAATAGATCACTTCAATTTATTTTTAAATCAGCATCTCTATGAGCGTGACAACCATTCCATACCAGTGTCTGTTAAATTCCTACACAAGCACCTCATTCTGCTTTATGAGGTACAGATTAATGATCACCTGAATCACATCTTATCTAATGAGGAAAAACATTTAAAAAAACTGCTGTAATCAACACTCTCGTCTCACAATGAGACCAGTTGGATGCCAAAACACTACTAGAAGTACGTCAAAGTTAATTATTGCCATTTTGTTTAAGGGTGAAGAAGAGTTTTGTTTTCTTTGAATTATTCAAGTTCTGCATCATTTCTCTTATACTGATGTTTTGTCATTTCCTTTACAATACTTTAAAGAACAATATTTTTATTTGGAAATTAGGACAAGTTTGTCAGCAGTTCTTATAAACTAAGAATGAGTGAAGCACACATTGTAAAGCATACCATTCACAATGATGTGCCATTTTGTACTGAACATCATATTACTCACGGAATCAGTGGAATGTCTAACCAAAAAAAAATTAAATGAAATGTTCAGACAAAAAATTTTTTATCATGCTAAACGAAGCCTGGAAAAGTGATCACTGTCAGAAAAACCAGGAGTCTAGATTTCAGCTGTCAAAAGTACAGTGATCTTTGGCTTCGTGGCTTTGGGGAGGACACACTGCTCATGCCAGATGATCCATCATATCTAGGGCTGCAAAAATAGCCACATCAGCACTTTACTGGAATATTAGGAGGTACCGCAGTGTTGAGCCTGTCAGCGCCATTATCGTCATAACAGAACACAGCTCAATAAAAAGTTCTAGCAGACTTCCTCTTCTTCACTGCACAGATCTCTAGTCTAATCCAGGTCATGGTAGCTGTGGTAAGAGAGACCTGATTATAATAGAGAAGCAAACAGGCAGAAGTTAAACATTATTTCAGCAAGTAAAATGTTAAAGTTAATGTCCTATTATATGGGACAACAGGGCTCTCTAGTCCAAACCCTAACATTTGGTAACTCTAATCAGACAACCATATGTATCACACAGACCCAAACACGTTTTCAATAGCTTGAATACAATAAATAAATCTGCAAGCCAATCTAAAGCATTAATCTTTTTTTAACCAGAGCAGAGATACAGCCTGGAAGTGTCATAGTGTTGCTCAGTCTACAGAAAAGAAATATGAAGGTTACATCAAGTGCACAGGGACATGAATGGACATGATGTAAATCCAACTGACAAATGAAACCAAGATTTGTTAGCCATAGATCTTTAAAATGTTAAAATAACATGGATATACACACGCACTTCAGATTTTGAAACAAAAGATTTTAAATCACAAAGTCTGAATGTGGTCAGAGTGAATTATTGGAAGGAAAAATTCATCCTCCATATATTGAAGGGGTCACAAATCTTCTCCTATGTAAGAAATGATACCTGATATACTGCTAGGGTTGTATTAAAAAGCGGTGCAAGAAAGCATTTGAACAATTCTGTGAATGTGTAATATTGTTTATCATCTTTTCTTTAAAGGGTGACAGAATTCTTCGACAACAGCAAGCTGCTACAATTTTTCTAAGAGACATTGTGGAGGAGGGAGCATATGTGGGCATCGTCCAATTTAGTACTTACGCAGATATTTTGAGCAAATTGACTAAAATTGGGGATAGCACCTCAAGAGAAAGTTTAATTACAAAGCTCCCCAAAATAGCAGCTGGATCAACAAATATGTGTACAGGACTTAATAAAGGCTTCGAGGTAAGATACAATATGTGTAGAAAACTTCAACAGTATCGTGTTGATTGAGAAAAAAAATTCTAAAATTAATTCTCGACTTAATCAAGTAAACCAACAGTCTTTTTCATCATGTTTTTCAGGTGCTTTGGGCAGATGATCAAAGTGCAGTAGGAGATTATGTAATTTTTCTGACAGATGGTGAAGCAACAGATAACATTGAGAGCTGTTTGGAAACAGCAGTGGACAGTGGTGCCACCATCAGCACACTGGCACTTGGTCCAGATGCCTCAAATGTGTTGATTACTATGGCAGAACGAACAGGTATTGCAGATAATTCAAGTGTGATGATGCTGAGTGCACCATGAAGTTGAATAAATTTGCTCTTAGAATTAGAATTTTCACATTAGTTTAAACAATGACCAGATTGAACAGTATCGATACTTTGACTTTCTAAATGAAATCTAAAATGTTGGCCTTTATGATCTTTTTTTAGATGGAAGGTTTGTAGTAGCTAATGATACTTTGCTTTCCAACCAACTCGTGGATGCCTTTACTTCATTTACACTGTCAGATGGAGATCCCATCAAACAGACTATTCAGGTGAACTGTATACAGTATTGTCACTGACAGAAATGCTTCTGCTTCCCATTGTGAGTCTCCATAATAATTTTTTCCCGTTCCAGCTTGTGAGCCTTGGAAGGAGTGTTACTGACTGGTTCAATGGAACAGTGCCCATTGACCAAACTATAGGAAATGGCACCACCTTTACAATAATCTATGAGAAAAGGACACCCACCGTATACGTACAGGCGCCAAGTGGTGCTGTGTATAATCAGACACATGTCTCTGATTCTTCAGCTGCTATGACAGTAACATTAAATATACCTGGAACTGCAGAGGTATGTTTGGAGAGTCATCACTTATCCAACTGTAATGTTAGACTAATAATGTAACGTGTATGAATGGCAATAAAGCACAACCTGTAAATATTAACTAAATGATCCTATAACTAGTCAATTCTGCCCACTTCCTCTTGTGTTTGACAGCCTGGAGACTGGATATACAGCTTCTTCAACAGAGATCCACCTAAACAGACAATGTCATTAACAGTAACCACTCGCGCAGCCCGTAATGACATTCCTCCAGTCATGGTTAAGACCGAAATGAATCAGCTAAGCAGCGATGGCAGTAAACCTTTTGTGGTGTTTGCTGAGGTTAGTAGTGGTTACACTCCAGTGATCGGGGCCAACGTCACAGCCACCCTTCAGTCAGATACTGACCATTCGGAAACCTTATACCTCCTGGATAATGGAGCAGGTACTACTCTTGATTTCTGCTCGCGTGCATTTTTTACTTAAAATATGACCAGAACATTAAAGATTGTAGTCATTTTTTATATTTTAAATGAACAAGAGATGTTGTACATATTGATGAGGAATTCATCTTTTACAGCGGCTGACGTTTTAAAAGACGATGGCATCTATTCTAGATATTTCACAAAATTTAGGACTGGAAGGTACAGCCTCAAAGTGGAGGTTATAGGCGGTACAGAGAAAATAAGTGACTCAATCAGCAGATACAGCGGTGCTGTGTATATCCCTGGATATATTGTGGATGGTAAGTATTGAGCAAAATATGATTACTATTCATTTTAGTACATTGACATGTTTTTAAAACAGCACGATTTTTTTTTTTTGTTTGTTAGCGGTGGACATCGGCCATTGCCATACGTTTCTTTCCTACTGTTGAATCACAACATGCACAAGGCTTGAATGGATCCTATGTAGTGTAACAACTTCCTGTGAAGTGCTATTATGTATGCAGTGTCTGTTGCCAAGCCACATCACATTGTAAAGACATTTAATATGAAGGCTGTCTCCTTTAACCAGAGTTCCTTCCATGCCTTGCCTATTAGCCAGTTGTTTGAATCAGATGAATCAGTCTTGTTAAATGAGACAGACAAATGAGATACTTTGTAGTTCTGTGGCTCACCAGTATTGAAGCTGGAAACGTAATTTACATACAACAAGAGTCTGGCAAGTTGCTCCAATATTTTTAGCTATTTTGATATCTACTTGGTTAGAAACCCTAAATGAATGGCTCAACAAACTTTGTATGTTATCAAACCACTCCTTTAAGAGTGAGCCGGCAGTATGTGTGTGTTTGAGCATGAGTAAAATGTAGCAACAGGAATGCCATTCTTCTTTTCAGGTGAAGTAAAACTAAACCCTCAGAAGCCCCCAGTGAATGTGCAACCAGCAGATGTGGGCAGCTTCGTCAGAACAGTCACAGGAGAGAGCTTTGTGGTACCCCTGGGAGTAACCCCACCAAACTTCCCTCCCAACAAGATCACAGATCTGAGTGCTGAAATCCAGGAGGACACTGTGCTTCTCAACTGGACCGCTCCAGGAGAGGACTTGGATGAGGGAACAGGTACCTGTTCCCCTTAATACCCAATGACAAACCACATTGCATGAGCATAGAGAATGTGAATACCTACCATTTGTGCAGCAATGATGATCACTGCTGTTTTTAAAAGTTCATTTTCTAGGACTTTTCACAATTCTTATTACCAAAAACACAGATTACCATAATTGCATGTGTTTCAGATGAAAAGCACTGTAGAGTTTAGCACTCCTCATTCAAATCACCAAGTCATCAGCAAGCTTTAAATTAAATTCAATGTGTTATTAGATAGAAAGTCTCAGTAGCCCTCCAGGCCCTGGATATATACACTGAGTAAACAGCATCTCCATGTTTTTAATTTTCTTTTCAGCCGAATCCTATGACATTAAATGGAGCGAAAATCTGACGATGCTTCTTACCAACTTCAGCGATGCTAATCCAGTAAACACATCCGCACTCCAGCCACAAGAGGCAGGCTCAGCTGAACATCATTTCTTCCTGCCTGATATCACAATCCAAAATGGCACCACACTGTTCTTTGCTGTTCTCTCAAAGGACAAGGATGCTTTGGAATCCGAGGTATCTAACATTGCCCGAGCGACAAAGTTTGTACCAAGTCCCAAACCCCCAGCAATTTCAATTCCAGGTCTGAACCTGACCGCTATTGTGGTCTCAGTCTGTGTGGTAACCATGGTGGCATGTCTCATAGCTGCCGTAACTACATGGGCAATAAAAAGGAAGAACATTATTAAAGTTTAAATTCAGTATTAGTCTATCAAATGACACTTTCCCCATTTCTAAATAAAAAACTTGTTTTGAATATCAGGCAGAAATGGCAATCATCACAGAAGAACCATTTCTCTGATCTGTATTTAGGTTGTCTGTGGTAGAAAGAAATGGATGAACAAACTTGGCTCTGCTGAGATTATCTGGTGTTATCCGTTATCCAGTTCAGGAATGTGAGTTAGCAGATGAGCCCTTTTTGCACAATGCTGTTTTTGCACTTTTTTTAAACAACACTGTTCTATTTTTTCTCAATAATAGCTCTGTAATTTGAAAGTATGTAATCTTGTACCAGAATTATCAATCTTAAGTGATGCAAATCAAACAATAAATGTTGATAACAGGAATGAGAATTAACATTTGTTCTCTTAAAACATTAATGAAAACTAGTGTAACTTCTTATTAAAGAAAATAGTCTCACCGCAATGGATCCCCAACCTGTCAATGACTGTCACTAAACTCACATATTTCCAGGTGTTTTTTGTTTTATTATGAGACAAGGTTTTATAATAATGAAAAATCAGTCTTATGAATTAATTGGTCTCACAATTATAATCAAATAATTTCACATTTATGAATAAAAGTAATATTTGAGTATATCCTCTATAAAGATATTGGCAGCAACCCATATTTGAGTGAAATGAAGACAACCTGATTAAAGAGTTCATTTCTGTGCTTTTTAAAGGTTTTGAATAAGCAGATACATTTGACTCAGAGTATCAAGTACTAACAGTATGGCTTAATGAAAATGTTGAAAGAGCGCATGGCTGTTAGGTCTCGGCCAGCGGCTTGGTTTAGAGGGTTATGGGGACGTGTATTTTGAACTTGGGTGTATGTTGTGTCTTTAGTCACTGTCAGCTGTCTTGTGTTTAGTTTAAGTGATTGGATTTTTTGATTGGTTCTTGTTGAGTGTGTTTTGTATTTAAGTTCTTTCAGTTCTTGTCATTGTTGGTGGTCAACCCTCACGCTCCCTGCTCCTTATGTTTCCTCTATGTTAAGATATTTTGTGTTTAAAGGGCCTTGAACCCTGGTGGCCAACCCGCGGCTCCCGTATGCGGCTCTTACGTTGATACCGAAGTTTGTGTTTTTCTTTAATGTGCCTGTTCGCTTCGCTTGAGTTCAATACTAGAGCTGTAATACTCAGATCCTTTTTAGGATTTGGCTCCCTCTGAGTCACTCACTAAACTGATCCGGGTGTGTGAGTCACT
>JBBJLS010080844.1:0-25177 GCA_037577275.1 Bryconaethiops microstoma
CAGTCTCGCTCCCCGTCTCCTTCTCTTTGTCTCCCTCTCTCTCTCTCTCTGTCTCTCTGTGTCTGTCTCTCTGTCTCTCTCTCCTTCTCTCTGTCTCTCTCTCTCTCTCTGTCTCTTTCTCTGTCTGTCTCTCTCTCTCTCTCTCTCATACACTTGCACTTCTACCAGGCCACTGTCTGAAAGACTGATAGTTTTCTATGACAGTAAGACAGTGAACACTACCTTAGAGTAACTGACAGCACAGTCCCAGTGTAAAAGACAACAAGGTAGATTGTAATATAGTTCTTTATTATTTTGTGTAGCCCTCGTTCATTTCTATATGTCTTTTTGACAGAGACTGGAAGAAGAAGAGGAGCGAAAGATGCAGAGACCACTTGAGGTTCCAAGGCCGCTGCATCCTCAGGCAGCAGTGGAAAGTGTGAATGTATCCATTCTAGGCATTGCACGTATAGCAGCAGCCCGCGTTTCTGATAGGGTCCTGTCTGAGACGGTCAACATCAGCATGTATCCACCTGTTTACAATGACCTCACTGGAGAGGTATATAGATGTGTGTGTGTGTGTGTGTGTGTGTGTGTGTGTGTGTGTGTGTGTGTTTACAGGTGTTAGAATTCATGTGGAAGGCTCTGTAGATTCAGGGTTGCATATGTGTTTGCATTGCATTGTATGGGGTATGTATAAATACTGATCAGCCATAACATTAAAACCACTGACAGGTGAAGTAAATAACATTGATTATCTTGTTACATTGTATTTTGTTGTGTGTTGGAAGCAGGAAAAATAGGCAGACAGAAGGATCTGAGTGAATTCAGCAAGGAACAAATTGTGAAGGCTATATGACTGGGTCAGAGCATCTCCAAAATGGCAGATCTCGTGGGGTGTTCCTGGTGTAGTTAGTACCTACTAAAACTGGTCCAAAGAAGGGGAAGAGTGATTAGATTGCCCAGGATTGACTGCTGGCCAAATGTACCTACAATGAGCACTTCTGGAAGTTGCCCTGGTCTGATGAATCATGTTTTCTTTCATGTTTTGACCAGGATGTACTGTGAGAAGAGGGCCAGCCAACAGAGGCAGTGTGATGTTTTGGGCAATGTTCTGCTTGGTAACCTGCTGGCGTTCATGTAGATGTTCCTTTGACATGTACCGCCTATCTAAATACTGTTGCAAACCAGGTACACCCCTTCATGACAAGAGTATTCCCTATTGGCAGTGGCCTCTTTCAGCACGATAATGCTCCCTGCCATATAATAAAAAATGAGTAGGAATGGCTTGAAGAACAAAAAAGAGATTGACTTAGCTTCCAAATTCCTCAGAACTTGATCCAGTCCAATCATCTGTGGGATGTGCAGGGCAAACCAAGTCTGAATCATGATGACAGGACTTGGGATTTTCTGCTAAAGTGATCTTGTGGAGTCTAAATGAGTTATAGCTGTTTTGGCAAAGGGAGGACAACCAATGCAGTATTAGACAGGTGGTTTTAATACTATGACAGATCGGTGTGTATATGTGTACAATGAAAATTAATTAATTTTAATTAATTCCTCTGCTAATACAGAGGAAATTTGACTTCATGGGGAGTAACTATTAGGTTTACATTTGTGTCTCCTTATGCGTCTCAATTATTTAGTTTATTTAGTTGTTTAAAATGTATAGTTTATAGATTGCCTGTCAAAATGACAAGCCCAAACAGCAGAGACCAGCTCTGTAAGTGTGATTAAGAGAAATAAAAAATTAATTAATTAAAGAAGCATTGTTAAAGATTTGTAAATGTTATGTTGTGAGCAATGGGATCATTGATTCCACAGGTTTGTTGTTTGATATAATAACTGTAATGCAGCATATTATATTTGCACTGGCATTACTGACATGACTAGTTTGTAGTGGCTTGTATTGTACACTAAGGCTCAAACTTGTGAAGCTGTTAATTGGTTTCAGATTAAGCCTTCGTCAGTTACTTGGCTGGATCGGAACCTGTTTGGCGGGACTGAAATAAAAGAAGTCTACAAAGAATTATCGAAAAGTTTTCCAGATAATTACTTAAACTTTGATGAGGTCAGTAGCTTACCTGCATACTTCCTAAATAATAGTTATCTGTTGCATAGTATTATTTGAGCATGTACTCAAAGGTTTTGGACACTTGCTAATGTTGGGTCTGAAATCAAGAGTATTGATGGGGAGTCAATCTGAAAATTGCTGGGATGATTTGATTGCATACATCCACAACAGCATTATTTCTGATGTTTATTTAGTTCTGTATCACACTCCACTCCAATTCATCCCAAAGATATTGGATGGATATCAGTCACTCTAAAGATCACAGTTAGTGGCTCCACAAGCCAGTGCCTGGGGGGCTTTATACTCCTCTACCTGATGCTTGGATTTGGAGTTATGTGTGGCTGTTCCAGGGAATCCTGTTCTACTGGCAGTGTGTTTCTGTAGAGATTATATAGACTGCACGTGCCCTTCTGTTGGCAAAGAGCGTAGTTTAAAGTAGCTGTATTAACAAAGAGGGTGGGGATACTCTTGGAATATATAGTGTTTTTTGTGAGATAGAACATAAAGTTCCCAGTGTTTAATATAAATTAGGCAGTAATCAGTGGTCACAAAATGTTTTTCATTGTATGCAGATTAGGCTAAGCCTCAATGAATGAACTTCACATTCCTTTGTATTTTGTCACCATCCAATGGAAACCAGTGGGTTTTTTTTTTATCATTTGAACAGAGCAACAGACCAATAGAAATGTTCCAAAATGACAAAATGAAATTTTTATCTTAACCGGCATTAGAAGCAAAGAAAGTTTTGCCTCCTTCTGTAAAGTACTGTTTTGATGAGAGTCCTGTTATGATTTACTTTTTCTGTAAGGACCCTATGATAGAACCTGCTTTGAGCGATGCCAAGCAACTGCATGGCCTGAAACGGAATCATGAAAAGAAGCTGATGAACTCCTCACTGCAAATGCCGAATCCTTATGGAATATCTCACAGGTTACATGCTCATTTTCTTTCTCTCGCTCATTTTTTGATGTAATTCCTCCAAAAACAACCCACACAACTAAAACACCATTTTACGTTCTGTGGAAGGTTGCAGCGTAAAGAGCAACCCACACACTAAGTTGTAAAAACTGAACATAAGGCATTATCGAATACATTCAACAGTGTATCCAAATGGCTAATGGTCCAAACGCTTCTCTGTTTTTTCCATAAGCAGGAAGAGGATGGAACTTGCTGCTGATCATAAGAAGCCTGTGGATGAGAAATCTCGAGCATATGCAGCGTGGCATCGCTGGTGGAAGTCTAACCTGTCGCTGGATGATTACCTCAACTACATCTCCGAACAGGTGCTTCTTCAAACAGTATTTGCAGGAGACCTTCATTAGTGCTGCAAGAGATTATACTGCACACCTAATTGCCACTTGTTTCTTTACACGTTCAGGAGTCAGATTACCTGTCCGTGGTGTTTCACCTGTATGACAGCGATGACAGTGAAGATGAGGATGAGAAGATGGGGATGCATGAGCTGCAGAACGAGAAAATAAGGTTGTTCAGAGATCAGGGACGAACCACTGGTTTCTTTGTTTTTTGTTCATTATTCAGTTTTTATACAACACATGACTTTCTCTACACAGGGACACACTACTTTTATTTCTGCAGTATTAAAAGGACAAGACATTCAAGTGGTTTTATGTGAAATGCTCCATTAATAAGTTGCTGCGGAAGTGTTAGGGAGCATATACCTGATTACTTTAATGCCTCTTTAAGCTACTTCACATAAAGTTGCTGCTTGATGCCTGAAACATTGCTGTTTTGAGAAATGTTTGGCCTAAAGTTAATTTTTTTTAAGTAAATTCATGGTGAAGCGATATGTAAGTTGGTAAAGAAACCCCAAAGAAAGTTTTTTACCATTTGTAACAATACAGATAAAAATGGTTTTAGAAATTGCTATATTTGTGTTGTCAGACATTATCAGTCATCTGTTTTCTGTCACCATCACAGTAACGATTCAGTAGGTACAATAAACTACTTCACATCAAACCACTCTGAATGTGTTTGTGTAGATGATTGGGTTAGGCAGAGATTTTGAAGAAATCGGTGGAATTTACATTTAATTTTATATGCCTTCACAGCAATAATTCATGTTTTTTTTTCCTGTATTTGGTGTGCTGGAATTTTGTTCTGAGTTTTCCTGCTATTAGGTCGAAGCTCAGGAGGAGGCACAGACATTGTAGGTGTTTTTAATGTAAAGTCATTATACATTATGTGTCTGCTTGTAATGTTGTCTTAGAAAACAGCGAGAGAAGATTGATGCACTGAGGACACAGAAGCAAGCCTATCAGTCTGGACTTTGGAACGTCAATACAGTGCTAATGGGGGGTCTGTGGAAAGAGCCAGTGCCAGATGGCAAGTTCTCCCCCTTGCTGCTAGCACTTTCCCAATAAACTGCTTGAATCCACTTAATTCATTTGCTGTTTTATAGTAGAGGTAGCTGGCTGTAAATGGCCCAGTCTTTTAAGTACCTCACGCTGAGGCTTACTGCTAGAAATAATAATAGAAGTATAATAATAAAATACAATCTTAAACACCTCTAGTCAAATTAAATGTCTCATTTGATTTCAAAGTAGTAAAATATAAGGGGGGAAAAAGATAAATCCTCTATGGGGAACTTAAATATGGTATATTTTTGTTAATTTTTCTTAAAATTCTATTGATTTCTGTTAATTCTATTGAATTCTATTAAAACACTTAAAATATAAAATGTACCTTAACATTTACGTAGGTCACACATTACATTATATAAATATTTTTACTTACAAGGGTCAAATATATTTAACTTTGAGCCCAGTTGCATCTGATTGTAAATTGTATTCATTGGTAATGAAAAAAATGACCAGGAATGAATATAGACGTGAAAATGGATGTGGGCTGAGGCATGACAGGTTCCTTTATTGTGTGTTTCAGAGGTGGAGGAAGCAAATAAGGAAATCCAGCATGTGGTGAGGTGGCTTTTTTTTTTCCATTTCTTCTTGTGATCGAAACTGGTAGCAGTTTCCGAGCGCCTTGTACTTCTTTTCTAATTGGATTTGCAGTTGTGGCATACTTAAGAGCAGTTCCCCAAGCACTGATAAAACTTCGGCCTTGTAAACATTTCAAATGTTGGAAAGTCGCTAGATAAAGGATCTGTTCCAGGGAGCTGTCCCTTACTGTCTAACAAGTGTAGTCACACACATACACTAGTATTTCTGGAATGATATGCAGTGACATTTCTGTATGTTTGCAGGGGACAGCGGAAGACTACAATGTGCCTTTAGCAGCACCTGTGGAGGGGGAGCAGGTTCAGGCCAGGCTGGAGAGGATTTGGATGATACTTTGCCTGCCTGAGACGCAGAGACTGGATATGGCCATCAAATACAGCTCTCATGCACACAGAGACAAGCTGGAGGAGGTAGAGCACCACTTAGTGGTCAAACTCTCTCATCTTCTGCCATGCCAAAGATGGGAATGGGACAGTATCTGGTTTTAATGATGTACCATGGAATAAAACCTGAAGGGCAAACATACCAATTCAAATTCATTTCACTAACCACGTAGGATTAAAGTCACAAATGAAGTAAACTGCTTGAGTTTCTTTGCATATCACAGCAAACAGAGCAGCAAACAGTAGTAATGCTGGTGATTTATATTTATCGTAGTTGATTTTTGGTGATGGAAAAAATGGTTAACTGAAAGTCTTGATCAGTGGAAGTCTGTTGTAACAATTTAATATACAATTGAATGCAAAAGTGTGGGTACCTGCAGTCAACTGACATATTTAAGTGAAAAAAAGCTCCCTACAGAGAACACACTTCACATTTACAGTTTGTTTATTGAATTTAACACATTGGGGAAACGTAAAACGCACAGTGTGACCTGTACAAAAGTAATGGCATGTTTTTATATTTTATGTTTTATTCTTCCACATCATGTTAAATGTGAATTAGTTAACAAATAAGATTTTCTCTGTGCTGGGTCAGGTTTCTTAGAATAAAGACAGTACAAAAACGTTCAAAGCATGGGGTCCCCAAAACTAGCCTGATGGTATGAATTGCACAAAATTATTGTTTCCAGCTGAATACTCAGTGTGTATGTGTGTTTCATCAGGCGACAGCTGCATGGGAGCAGGCTGCTCAGCTGATCCAGCAGAGGGAACATGCGTTATCTCTGCTGGAGCAGTTGGAGAGTATGGCATCAGACCCCAGCAGATTCTTCCAGCATGGTAAACACCGCAGTCAGGTTTGGTTCATACCATGTAGTACAATGTAAAATCACTGACAAATAATGTAAATAAATAACCTTTCTTGGATTAACAGACACCATAGAGTTAAATTGTATTATAAATCACACTTTTTCCCACTTGATTTTTTTCTTGCGCTCACACGCAGGCTGAGCGGCCGGTTTTTTAGGATACTTTACCTTGGACCTACATTCATCGCCCGTTTTAACATAAACACGTACCATACAGGTGCACTTCATCGCCCGTAGCTGATCTGTTGCTGCATTGCCAGATGCAGCAGTGCCAATAATATTTGACCCTAGTTTAATTATTTCACAAAATATGGGCTATGGTTTGTAAGTGTAAACGTTCAAAGTGCACCTGTATGATAGGTTATATATACTGTGATCTATGAGTGTAAAAACAGTGTAGATAAGAAACTGGTTCAAGTGTGTGGTATAACCATATTTTGTGTGTCAAGGTTACCTTGGCACTTCCACTGCCAGAATGAAGGAGGCAAACTGCAGAGAAAAACTTGAATCTCAGATAGCAGCTCTGGATAAGGTGTTATCAAAAACTATTCATCACATATCAGCATCCTTCAATGACACTGTCACCTATAAGGTGAGGGACCCTCTACAGTACAGGCAGTCCATTTCCCTCTACAGACCTTGCCTCTACATTGCCTCTCTCATTTTGCCACTGTTGCAGGGACGGCCATACAGAGAAAAGATGCGCTGGGACCGCACTGAGATGCTTTACTGGCTGCAGCAAGAGAGACGACTTCAGGCGCTGGAAAAGTTGGTACAAGGGAGGGGAGGCCTGCCTGCTAGACTGCCCCCCCTTACCTCTAGTTATAGACTCAACTCAGGCACCCCCTCTGCCCCAGAGGACCACCCCCACTGGTGAGCGAGGAAACCATTCAGTCCAATGAACTCCTTAGTTCCTTAGGGCTCTCATGCCCCAGCATTCAAACTGCTAAAAAATAAAAAGCATACTTGACATGCCTCTGCATTATTTTTTTCATATGAGGTCCACAATTTAACTGGTACAAAGAAAATCACATCTACATGTATTTAAATGAGTATATATATATATTTTTTTTACAAATTTGCATTGAGATATTTCATGAATCAACTGGTGCCCCTACCAGTCCCGGGTTTCAAACACGTGGCCTTTTAACTGCAGGGGAAAAACTCTAACCACCAGTGAAGCCATATGAAAAACGTTTAAGTGGCAAGAATGAACTTCCATATACACAGACACATTTATACATCCTGCATTGATATCAAATAAAAAACTGAATATACATGACGATGTGTAGCAGTTATTTACTAAGATAGATGGGGACCGTGTTTACAGCTTTTTCCAGTAGGGGGTAGTATGCATGTTCCTACTCAAACTGAAAGAAAGAGAAAAAGAAACCGCCCCTTGATTTCTAGCACAATCTTCTCGTCAGGGGTAACAAGTCTCTTGTTTCCAAAGTCCTGTCGTTTCACCAGGACTAAATCTACACAGACCGATTCTAACGAAAATGACCGAGTGATAGACGGGACCACACGGGTAGGTTTCCCTGTCGCTGTGTTAAACTTTTAAGAATTGACTAGAAGTTCAAGCTTCCCATTCAAAACACACAGCTAGCACCTGAGCAGCTAACTAGCACAGAGGCAGTACATAAACCGGGCTGAGGGCTTTTTTGGGGTACTGAGATGCACAACTTCACCACAGCAGACAACTGGTGATCAATTCCCCTCATATCTGGTGGTTAAACTTTGGCCAGTGTGTTTGTAACTATGTCTATATCTCAACTTCCTGGGGTTAGCTTAGCACAACTGAGCTAGCTCCCAACTTTTGCAGGAAAACCAGCATGACAAAGGTAGATATCACAGTATTTATTGCTCTTTCTATTATTTATGGTTAAATGAGGGAAAGTGTCTAGTTCCAGTTCCGTATAAAGGACGATACAGTACTTGTTACACATTAGTAAATGATCTGAAGAAACCGTCAGAAGCCACTGAGCTTTTTTTTTTTTTTTTTTAAGAGCTCGAATTAGTTTCTACGTGTAAAAGAACTCAATTTACTTCACTCATCTCGCAACCACAGTGGATTTAAAAGTCCACAGTGTCTAGAAGCAGATATTTGCTCTCTATTACGTCTCTCAGCCACTTTTCCCGGACCCTGGTCTGGCCCGGGGTGTGCTCGGTTCTGTTGGACTCGACGAGGAAGCGGACCGACACGGGCAGGTTCTGAGGTTTGGTGTTGTTGATTTCTATGGTGAAATAGACGGACACCGTGCCTCTCGGGATGGGCGCCCGTCTGGTCGGGACGCTCCACAGGGCTCTGTAGAAGAACTGCCTCTGAAACTCCAGCTCTCTCTGCTGGAGGAAGCACACGCTGAACATCCAGCCCGGGTTCATCTCCCACGTCCTCAGGTACTGCTCGATCTGGGACTGGCCCCTCTCGACTGTGAAGTCTCTGCAGGACACCCAGGCGATATTCCGCAGCTTGTAGCCTGTAGTCTGTTTACTCCTTTCCTCACCAAGAGTTCTGTCCAACACTACGTGCACCAGCTCAGACGCCACCGCCTCCAGCTCTTCGTCTCCCGGTTCTGTCTCCATTTTAGCTGCAGTTTGTGTGTGTTTTTTTTGTGGTCCTTTATTGTGAGTCGCGTTTCCATGGAGACCGATGTTACATCCGGGTATTAGACACGCCTCTTCAGTCAGTCAGAGCTTCTCGAGCTTCTCTATATTATTCAATATAAACATTAAAAGGTAGTACAGCTTAATCGCTTCTCTTTAAACCTGGGCTGCAGGTCTCCTGGTTGCTCGGTGTCCAGCATGGGTTAATAAACAGAAATCTGCAGTGTTTGAGCAGGAAAATCACCAGACACCTGTTTTCTGTTGGATTTTCTACCATAGTACATACACACTAGTTTCAAAGGCATTGCTTCAGCGTATCAAGACATTTTGGACAACTCTATGCTTCCAACTGGACACAGTTTGGGGAAGGCTCTCTTCTATTCCTGCATGACTGTACCCCAGTGCACAAAGCAAGGTCAATGAAGACATGGTTGAGCGAGTTTGGTGTGGAAGAACTTGACTGGCCCGCATCCAACACCTTTGGGATGAGCTGGAATAGAGATTGCGAGCCAGGCCTTCTTGTCCAACATCAGTGCCTGACCTCATAAATGCTCCACAGAATGAATGGACCCATATTCCCACAGAAACACTCCAAAATCTTGTGGAAACTCTTCCAAGAAGCATAGATGCTATTATAGCTGCAAATGGAGGGGCCAACTCCAGATTAAAGTCTATGTATTTGAATGCAGCATCATTAAATTCCCTGTGTATATAATGGTCAGGTGTCCCAATACTTTTGTCCAGATATTGTTTATAGGTAGCTCCTACATAACTGTGGGAAGTATTTTTGATAGCTCAAATCAACTTATCAGAACATGCTCCCAGCCATTAAACTATAGGTGGGCTAAACTGCTAGCATAAGTAACCACAGCATAAATAATAACATTAAGATGAATTTGTATTTTAAAAAAACTTGAAGAAAGACTGAATCAGTATTAACAAAAACACGAAGCATTATAAAGGCCGTGATACTAACGATATGTGGTGTATGGCAAACTGTTAGAATACTGGACCTCACTCCTTAGCCTCATAAGGGCTGAGCTTTGCTGTTCAGTTCATTTTGAATTTCTCCCTCCTATTTGTAACTACTAGCACCTATGCAAAATTGACAACTTCTTTGAACAGTAAGTAGTGTAAATCTTGTAACATTTTAAATTTAGTTAAATATTAAAGTTATATTGCTGTTTTGTTATAACAATTAAGTTGCAGGTTATGTCCTGCAGATAAAAACTAAAATGTGCCACCTATTTATGTCCATTAGACTGTGTTTATTTAAAAATGTAGGTGCTAATTTGGGTTTAATAATGTGTGTGGGACAGGGATGCTGTGAAGTACTTTGATACGTCATGGAGAAAAGAAAAACTGTTGATACAAGGTGGTATTCCAGTAGGTCATTCTAAATAAATGAGATTTTACTCCGATCAACATGCGGGACAAGTGTATCAAAGGTTGATTGGGTTTTTTTTTTTTTTTTTTGTCTAACTAATTAACCCCCTTTTTTCAGGTGGTGTATAAAATGAAAAATCCTTCTGGATACATCAACATGGAGAAAGTTTGTTAACCAGATGCCAAATCTAATCACAGTGAAGATGAAAGTCTGAGTGAGATGAGGGCTTTGGAAGTACTGCGGAACTAAAGACTTCATCTGAACAAGACGGCGCATTGTTATCTCGAGTAACCCAACCGCATGTCGCGAATCAGGAGTACACTGGACACTGTCACCAAAGCTGTTAGTGGGACAGTGAACACAGAGCTGTTCTTCAAGATAACACGTCTCAGGCCCAGTGCTGCCCCCGTGGGTAAAGCTATAGAGGTCAAAGTGCAGTGCCCCGAGTCTGAGTCTGCTGCAGTTGTGGCTGTAGTAGCCCCTCAGCAACCTACGGCTGAGCAAGAGGAGGCGAAAAGCCAAGAAGCCAGCAAAGATGCCCCCAAACCTCAAGTCAGCCCAGCTATACCTCCAAGGGGAGCATCCGCAGCAGTAGCCAAACAGACACTGCAGCGTTTCCAACCCTCAACCTTTGCCACAAACATGGACGAAACCTACAGCCACTTGGCCGAACATGTCAACACGTACTTCGGAAGTGACACCCAAGAGGAGGACAATTCGCAACAGAGGAGCGAAGATGTCATTGTGCTGTCTAGCACCCCCCACTTCAGTGGAACCAAAGTACATGTCCCTGTGCTTGCACCTGTAGCTCAAAGAAATAAATTAGATCCACCCACAGCTCCCCAAGGCCTCGAGCAGTCTAGACCAGACACAAAACCTACAGACCACCCTAGCCTTGCAGAGGGGGACAGTGCTCCTCCACCCTCTCCCACTCCACAGAAGAAAGGCATCAGCCAGTACCTGTCGTACAAGAGACCCAGCATGCAGGCTTTTGTGGGAAATTACATTGCCCCTCTGGTTCCCAAGTTCAGGGCGGATTCGAAAAGTCCAGCTGCAGAAAAGGATAAAGCTCCTGAAGTGACTGAGGTTGTTTCTCAGGACACTGAGGACGCAGAAACCAAGGAGCAGAAACAGGCGGAGGAAAAGGCCCAACGGCTGCTGTCTCAGAGAGAGAAGGTACCACAGCTGAATCCAGCTGCTTGATTGTAGCAAAAATATTAATCACTTATTTTTGGTCAATATTGGGGACATGATTCAAGTTCAAGTTAATTTATATAGCACATTATCATACACAGAAGGTCATTCAGTGTGCTTTACAGCAATGGAAAATAAAATAAGGATAAAGAAAAATTTGAGTAAAATAAAAGTTAATGAGAGGGATAAAAGAAGTAAAAGAATACATAAAAGAACGTTAAAAGTGCAGTAAAAGTGCATTTTTTTTTAAAAAAGGCAGAGGAGAATAGTGCTGTTTTAGCTTTTTAAAGCTCCAGTTGGTGCAGATCTGATAGTAATGGGCAGCTTGTTCCAGCAGCGAGCTGCATAATGACTAAATGCCATTTCACCAGGTCTAGTTTCAGATCTTCTTACCACTAACTGGCCAGCTCCTGCAGATCTAAGAGATATAATATATACTTCAAGCATATCAGAGATGTATGTAGGACCCAAACCATTGAGTGACTTGTGCACAATGATTAATGTTTTGAAATAAATTCTGAACTTATTATTTAACATAATTACTCGATGACTTTGATATTGCTTTTTTTTTTATTTATCATGTACCATTTAACCTTTGAAAAACAGTCATTTTAACAGTGTATTTTCTTGTTAAGAAAAAAGAGTAAATAATAATGTCACTGCATATAATATAGATATTGTATGTTATGTTACATTATTGTAATGTTGGAGCACTTCCACAACATAATGAAAACTATTAAACCTATATAAATAAATAATAAGCAAAAATGATTAGACTTAAATAAATAAATTCTTTTTCCCCTCTCTCAATGTGTGTCTGATGTCGTGATGTGATATACAGTCGGGTTTGAACATGGCTTCCCCTGGTGGAATCCAGGGGTTACACAAGAAAAAATGAGAACATCATTGTGAAAGGAATGAGCCATAGTACAATTTTTATCTTGATCACCTTGTTTTCATAATCATTGCAAGCCAAAATTAAAACGGAGAATACATTTTGATTAATTGGGCATTCTTGCTCTTGACAATAAATTAAACGAGGCATATTGAAGACATCAGTCAGACGTAAGGGACCGATGGTGCCAGAATTTACCAGTACATCAACGTCTGGAAATGTTGTGACTCTGCTTTTTAGTTTTTAATAAGGTGAACATCATGATGGATCTCAGGCATCATATTAATCAGACCGATGGTATTAAGTCATATTCTGCTGTTTGATTGGTGTGTTATGTAATTGTGTGTAGATCATAGCGCGTGTGAGTGTGGATAATAGAACCAGAGCACTGGTGCAGGCCATAAAGAGAGTGACCGAAGTGAAGATTGCCATCAGCAGAGTGGAGGAGCTCAGCTTCCATCTCCTGGAGTTCCCTGAAACTAGAGGGGTGGCCGTCACTGTAAGTGGACCTATGTATGTCTATTTCATATGTATAAATGAGGGAAAGTTTATACATGAATAAGGTAATGCACCACGTGAGAGATCGCTCTCTAAATTAGAGAGAATTTTGCTCAATTTACACATTGGTGTCACATCAAAAATTGTTTATGAATTTCCCTTGTAACTAACTGTATGCCCAGTCGTCATTGAATGCTACTACTTCGTGCTGAGAGTCACAAAAGGCATTGACAGGTTGCCTCCATGTGGTCCTGCCTTGGGCTACGTGCTCTGACAACTCCTTCAGTTCATTTATTACAGTTCTCCACCAGGTTATGTAGGTGTTGTCCATCTCTGGGCAACCTTTGACCTACGGTTCTGGTCCATTCTTAAAATGTGGCCAAACCATCGTAAGCACTGGTGCCTTTGTTGGAGATCTTCTTGGGCACTAAGATATAACAGATCTTACCGAGACATTGAAGGCATTGATCTTGTTCATGTCCCCCTTTACTATACAGGCATTGCTGTTGTAGAGTCTGACCTTTGTTCTCAGGCTGTACTGTTTGGACTTCCTGATGGGCTGAAGTCTAGCGAATGCGTTGTGTGCTTTTCTAAGTCTTGCTCTGAAGTCCTTTTGTGCTGGATTGTTCTTACTAACTAAACTGCCAAGATATGTGAACTCCCCAGTGTATTTGAGTGGGGCTTCGTTTACTTTGATAGGTACACTAGGGTTGGCATGAATGCGCATCACTTGCGTTTTGAGAACCAGTTTGGTGTTCAGCTTGACCATCGTTGGAGGAACTCCATATGATTATAAGATCTTCCATGGGGTGCACTGCTCAGTGATGTTCCTCAGAGCAAGTATCTCATCATTGCATCCCCTTACTCCTCTAAACCCTGGCTGTTCGTGTCTCAGCTTCTGGTCAACTACGACATCAGTTCTGCTAGACTGGCTGGTGTTCTTGTCACTGAGTTACTAAGCGATCACATGGACAGCACTCTTCTCACCTCTTGCAGCAACTTGTTCAGCCTCACCCACCAACTTCTCAACAAAGGCTCTTTGGTCTCTCTTGGTCTTCTAAACCCCTTATCTTTGCTCTGGACCTGTTCTTGGAGCCTTGGTGACTTTGTGTTCAACGTCTTGGCGTTCATTTGTTTTCTGCCAGATGTAATCCGTGCAGTTTGCGTCTTTTTCTTTCTGTAGTCTAAAACTTTGGTAGCTGTATCTATTTGTTCTCTTAATAGATTCCCATTCACTGTTGATGTTTGGTTCCACATTGGATTCCTCAGTCATAACAGCAAGCAACTGGTCATCATCCTCATCTTACTCATTTGTTGATGCATGACACTCAGTTGGTTCCAATTCCAGCAAGCTGTTGACTTTTTCTTTTGCAGCTATAAGGGCCACAGCAGAGATGGGCTGGCTTATGTGTCCCGAGTGCAGGATAACTGATCCATCTCTGTTCGTTCGGGACATGGATCCTGTCCATTGGCTTTCGCTAATCCCGAGAGTGTCCAGCCTGGACCTCTTCATCTCGCTGGTGCCCTGCGCCGTTTCAGATGTTTCAAACATTGTGCGCATATTACATATTCCAGGTTCCTTAGTCTGTCACAGTTCTGACTTCCTGCCGGGGGCTTTCATCTCAAGTCATACTGCAAGTTGTTAGACTCAATTCTACTGCAGGGTCCATAATTATAGCATTCATTGTTGTTACCGGACTTGATGGAAGTTTTATGGAGAAACCCACCCAGCTTGGTAGAACCTGCGGTATAAATGAAAGAGATGATAATGGCTACTTCATTTCTGCACTAGACTCCAAAAAAAGACTAGAAAACTTGTTTGTATTGAATATTTTGAATGCAGTGTTCCATTAACATTGTGATTATCTTGCGGATTTATTTTCTTGTGATTAACCTGGGGATTTTTTTTTGTATTTTTTTAAATTAATGGTTAGAGTCTTACACCAGTTGAAGACAGTAAGAGACATTGCTGGCTTTATGCAACAGAGAACACAAGTAAACACTTTTTCAAGTGACTTAAGAGAGATGCAGTTTACACAGAATAGATAGCATTTTACAGAGGTGTCGGTTTACACAGGAACAATCTAATCTAGGTTTATTTCTATGGTTCGTTTATAGACAGCAAAAGGTATTGGAAGACCATGCAGTTGCTGATATGACAGATTTGTACGCGACGAGAAAAGTGCCAGTAAAAGTTACATTATTCCACCTCCTCATGTAAAACGTATCCCTTCTGAATGGCGCTAAATCACCATTTAAAATCAAACGACAGGGGCATTTTCCCATTTTGTCACATTTGTGTTAATATTATGTGTCATGCACTTTCTGTATTTCTGTCTTCTTTTACCTCTGCAGGAGAAAATTATTCCATGTCTGCTGCGATTGCGTCAGGCACGGGACCCCAGGCTACAGGCAGCTGTGAGGCAGGCCCTTGCCCTGGTGGGCTACACTGACCCAGTCAAAGGCAGAGGCATTCGTGTCCTTTCCATCGATGGAGGAGGCACTAGGTATTGGAGACTGACTTCTCAGGGCCCAGTTTCCAAGAGAATATAAGCAGTAGAGACAGTGTTCAGTGTTACGTTTACTCTACCATTTGTGTCTAAGATGTTTATTGGAAATGATGTTGTACTCCTAGATTTCAGACTAACCATTTTATGTGTATGGTCAAATGGTGAACATTTATTAATATGTCCTTTTTCCTCTGATGTTCTATATTGTTCTGTTTTAGGGGTCTGGTTGCACTGCAGACTTTGCATAGACTGGAGAACCTCACAGGGAAGCCCATCTATCAGCTGTTTGATTACATCTGTGGTGTCAGCACAGGTACAGAGCTATGGGTATTCTGAATAATCTCTCCTATTACTTATGTACTCATTAAACAAGACCCCCAAACATTTAATAAAAAAAACCCCGCAGGATTTAATGACTTGAAGAAACAGCCACCTGAGGGTACTGTAGCAAAAAAGAAAGATAAATTAATGCTCTTTAGGTTTCATGCTCTTAAAATATCTTAGTCCTGTAACACAATAACCGAAACAGGAATGGTCACCAAACATCTGATTATAGCAAAAGATCAACTGTGGAATGATGAATACAGAAGGTTATACTTGGTGGCTAATTACCATTTAAACTTAACAATTTCAGCTGAATCCAGTTGGGGGTGTGTGTGTGTGTGTGTGTGTGTGTGTGTGTGTGTGTGTGCAAATTACGGATCAAGCATCACACTGAACACACTCTTTATTGATGAGCTAAACGTGAAATCCTTTTTCAGACAGGCGGCTCAAATTCAGCGTACAGGGGGTCCTCAAGTTACGAATTAGATCCGTTCCTAAGACAGAGATCTAACCCGAATTTTGGTGTAAGTTGAAACATTCCCTAGTCTAAGTCAATAAGCTGCCCTAACACAGCTGTAAAATCTATAAACAGAACTAAAAAAAAAGTGACAAAAAAAAAATTCATTCAGAAGCCAAGATAAAGGCCAAAAAGTCGCCAAACAAAGCAATACAAACGGAACACCTGCGCCTAGATAAGCGTACTCCCTCACTCATACGGCACGTTACTGCGTATTCTGCGTATTTCTTCTGCCGCACGCCACTAAACTAGCCCACATGAGCCTTGTATGGCGAGACCCTTGTAACTCGAGGACCCCCTGTGTATGCTATGAGCTTAATGGGTTTTATATAGTATAAACAGCAAGATGCCATGTGACAATTAACTTTACCCGGTTGGATTTTAAATCTGAATTCTGGACATACTTTCACCGTTTCAGATCGGATTTCATGTGGGTTTTTTTGTATCTGTGATTCGTATCACATAGCTTGGGGAGCTAAAGCTTTTAACATATTTTTGGGGTGTATGATAGTCATTAATTAATGACCACATTAAGATCAGCACTCATTAATGTAAACCATTTCCTAAGCAGTTTGGCCATCCTTAGTGTTCTCGTTTTGTTAAGCGATAACGGTCTGACCATACAAAGCAGGTTTGGTCACTTGTAACTTGAAATCTGAACACTCAAGTCTAAAAAATAGAATTTAAGAAAGATTTGCTGTGCGGTGTGAGCAAAGCTTTTTATGCTTTCGGGAAATTTAGCTCAACTCATTAACAACCTATTATTGAGTTATAGTGGATGTGTAGCAGGGAATGCAATAAAATGTGCAGTGCAGTGTGCATGGTTGGGAAACACTACTTCAAAATATTATGGCCTTTAGGAATCGATGGGCCTAAAGTGAACGATTAATAAAATATTTGGAGTGTCTTTTTATAGCCAGTCATACAATCAATTGGTAGTTGCAAGCAGTTTTCCTCAAATCAGACACAGACAGACGGGGCACATGGTTGTTGGGGGATGGGGTGGTCTTCCTCGCTGCCATGTCATTTTGTGCTTCAAACTGTGCATAGAAGTGATTTCAGTGGAAGCGAGGCCTCGCCATCACAGGCAGGTGGAGATGGCCTGGATGCCCTGACATGTTATGGACATTATCAGTGCTCCTAGAACACTGAATATATCTGCATATTTCATTAGAGAGCATAATTATTCCTGTTTCATTTGGATTTAGTGTATCTCAGTATGTGAAATTGTGAATAAAAGTAAATTGTACTCAGAAGTTTTGTTATATTTTTGTAAATGTGACACCACTGTTTCTATTTGTCTGTTTCAACTAATCAGAAGTCAGAAAAATAAATATTGTGGCATATCGTGCATCATGCTCTTGCGTATTGCGAATGTAAGTTTTTGCCGTATCACATTAAATCCAACAGTCTTTTTTTCACTAATGCTGAACTAATGTTTCTTTTGTGCAGGTGCCATACTGGCCTTCATGTTAGGGGTGTTCCAGATCCCTTTGCCTGAGTGTGAGCAGCTCTACAGAAAATTGGGCTCCGACGTCTTTAAGCAAAACGTTATTGTGGGCACGGTGAAGATGGGATGGAGTCACGCCTTCTATGATAGCCAGATGTGGGAGGAAATCTTAAAGTGAGACAACTAACTGTTATCCTCCAGTGTCTCAAGAACAGCCTAAGGGGTTTACATGTTAGGAAATGCTGGGTGTGTTATTCCAGCACGGTGTATTCTGTGTGTTATAAATTGCTTTTTTTTTTTCTTACCTGACAGAGAAAGAATGGGGCCCAGTCTGATGATTGACACTGCCAAAAATCCAGACTGCCCAAAGGTGAGTTTAACATTTGATGCTGTAAGTAATTGCTCTTTTACATCAAAGGTTTTTGATCCTGGTCCTAGAGTTCCACTGCCCTGCACTGTAGTGGGTTGTTAGATCT
Organism: Bryconaethiops microstoma; assembly: GCA_037577275.1. Taxonomy (NCBI): domain Eukaryota; kingdom Metazoa; phylum Chordata; class Actinopteri; order Characiformes; family Alestidae; genus Bryconaethiops; species Bryconaethiops microstoma. The sequence goes on from JBBJLS010080844.1 coordinate 18,136, forward strand.
AGACTGGAACTAAACTGTGCAAGACGGTGGACCTCCAGGAACGTGATGCAGAAAATTTGAAGTGGTTGTGTGAGAGGAAGGAAAACGCTACAACTTTCAAGAAGGCATTCGTACTCCAGGACAAACCAAACATTGGTACTCTGTTTGGTTTGTTAGCACTGAATTTGCTTCTGTCTGTCCTGCAGGTGTCAGCAGTGAGCACCATAGTGAATAGAGGGCTGCCACTGAAGGCTTATGTCTTCAGGAACTACAACTTCCTGCCAGGGGTGCGCTCCCACTATCTAGGCAGCTGCCAGCATAAGATGTGGCAGGCTATCCGTGCATCATCTGCGGCCCCAGGCTACTTCCAGGAATATGTTCTTGGCAATGACTTACATCAGGTAAATTGGGCTGTAATATTCAACTTGCCTCTGCTGTTCCTGATGGTTGAATTGGTTGGGATTATACAGGTCTGGTTATGGATGAGACCAGTACTGATCATCTAGCTGCTTTGGTCAGTTTGAATATTAAGTGTCATAAGGGCGATTTCCTATTAAACATCTGATATGGAACAAAACAGTTCTGGATGAACTTTGACTGTTCCCTTGATGCCTTGTTGTCTTTTACCGTTCAGTTTATAAAATGACACCATAAGGATAATATTCACTGTAATTTAGTCCAGGCAGAGATCAGTATTATCATGGGCTACTACTGAAATTTACTACAACTCTGCAGTCTCTAACCTCTCAGGAGTGGTTATGTGATCTGCCATTGGCTTTTGCACTCAGAGTATAGTCCCTCAGTAAAGCAGACAGATTGCGTGTAGTAGAGTGAGGGAAGCGCCACACTGTCCCGCTGTACAGTAACCCACAGAGTTCACATCCACACCGCCTCAATATGCTTGTTGTCTGGAAAGGGCACGGAAACAGCCGGCCACAGTTCTGAATGAATGCACCAATTCATATGAGTGCTACAGCACAGAAGATTCAATGAAGAGTTTTCTACTATTGATTTATGGGAGTGGTGGTTGTATAACTGATGTCAGTGCTGCGGAGGGATGAGGGGGTTGTCAGTGTTTCAGTGCTTGTTTCGCTTCAGTAAATGGGACCCTTAGGCTGATGAAATGCTGTAAGGAGTCATAATGAATAATTGATGTATATTTTTTTGAGGATAAAATGCTAGATAAAATGTTGGAAATGACACTTTTTTTAGGCACTGAGAGTTAAAAGGCCCATTTTTGGTAAAAAATGCATAAACCACTTCATTCTTTTGTTCTTGTGTCTTTTTATTGTTTGTCCTGGATTTTGGCCTGAGGATAATTTAACCTTACGGAATCTTGGTCGATAAGGCTAGTGCCCTATTTAACGGTGTGCTTAATATGGTTATGCCGCTGTGGGTTGAATGGTGAGGGATTAAAATGTAAATGCCGTGCGAGCTCTTGGCTCGAAAACCTGTAGACAGCCAAGCTCCCGGTGGCTCTTGGTGCCATGCTTTATTCCGTGCTCTATTGAAAGGAATGCTCCCCGTCTCTGTCTTCAGAAGCAGCTGTGAATGCCACTTCAGTGTATACTCTTTATATGATGCCAGCAATCTGTTATGCATAGCATCCTCTTAGGGCTGCATGCAATGAGAAGTCAGCCCTCGTCCTTTGTTTCCTTTGATCAGCAATCATTCCTTCATTTCACTTCACCAGCGAGTGTTTGGTCTCTGAAGTTAATCTCACACCCAAGGCCAACACAAACTGTGAAGGAGCTCAATCCCAAGCATACTTTATGGAGAAAAGGTCATATTTCACAAGATAGGAGCAGCAAGACTCATTTTATCATGAGATATGGTAAAATCCACTGATCAGACCTGATCCGAGACGTGTGTGGGCGTGGCCTAGCATTTGAGTGAGCTCGCTTGATTGGCATCTCGCTAAAAGAGGAGAGTTTTGATGCAGTTAAAATTTTGGTTATTAAACCTTTTTTGGTTCTGACCACAACCAGTGTGAGGTGAGAACCATGGAACCCCCCACCTCTCAAAATCATGGGTTTTTAAAAAAATAAAGGTTCAGGTGTTGTGATGCTGTGAAATAATCACTTCTGGCTCATAAAAAAAATAAAAAAATCACTGCCTGGTTCTTTTATAAAACCAAAAAAAACAAAATTATATGTATAGGAATGAGATGTAAGAACATCCAAGCCAATGTCTATTTAGGAGCTTTTATTATAAGGCTATGTTTCCTTGTGCTACATAGCTATTGCTGTTCTTGTGGGGAAAATGTAGGTCACATTAGAGAATGTGGGGGGGATTTGATGTTTTTGACTGCTGGTAATGAAAGAGAATTTTTTAAAAAATGTAGCGAGTGCTGATGCAGAAAAGAGTTTTTTTTTGGTTTTTTTTGCCTTGGGTGCAATGTGTGTGTCCACCCACAGTTTCCCGCTGTTGGAGGATACATTTTCTATGTTGATCGTGCTGTTTTTCATACTGAGTTTATTTTAAGCACAGATATTAAAGTGCCAGGCATTTGCAGCTTTCTCTTCATACCCATTCTAAAAATAGACTTGAAGACTGAAACGTGAACTAAATGAGTGGATTGTTACACGTTCATAACCCTTCCATGAATGCATGTTCCAACAGAATGGAGAACTCCAGTTGCGTGTGGCATATCTTGATCGTATTTTTCCACTTGCATGTTTAAAATTAGACAAAATGACAGAGCATCAGATGGATGAATTCCTGGGCCTGAGGCAAAGTGAAACAAACACAAGCACCACTAGGTTTTGCTTTGTGAAATGAATCATGGGACTTTCATGTCAATTTCCTGTTGTCGATCATTTGTGAAGTCCAACTAGTATATTGCACTGTACTACAAAAGTAGAATTGCAGGCACCTGATCGCTGAATCATCACAGCACATTCATTGTTGCCCTTCTTAAATGTAAATTCTTCGTGCAGCATCGATGCAGAGTGCCTGTAAATTGGCTATGCTAACGTTCATTTATTTATAAGACACTTTAGGACATGTGGGCAACAATATTTGATGGTATTGTGATGAATTGTCACAGCATTGCGCAATACGCTCTTCTGAGCGTATCGTGGACATTCGTGTCTCCTGAAACAGAGAATCTACAGGTGTTATTACAAAAAGAGAATCATTAGTGTTGCTTTATTGGGATTAGTGCAAATCAGTGAAATGTAATACATTTTGAAGACAGAACTACTGGTTGCTTATTTATTAAATATTTATTATGTCATTTTATAAATATAATGTTTTTGCCTCGTTATGTTTTTCCCACCAATACTGACTTGTTTCTATAACAAATTTCAGTCAAACGCTGTCCATATTGCTATATATACATATTATTTTGTCTTTGAGGCCTTCCCATTTGTGATGATTAACAGTTACGTTTCAGTCGTTCCCCATAATTCAAGAGGTAAATATAGTCATTCAGGGTGGTTTGAAGTGAATTCTGACTTGGTAATTTTTTAGCGTGGCACATTTCAAATTACACTGAATGAATGACTTTACATACCACTGATTCAGTAATGCAGGACTTGTGAACAATCAGAGAAACTTCTAATAGACTAATAGTTAAATTTGTGTGCAGAAGTCTCATCTGCCTGCATTAAGTGAAGTAAATGGAGATCTGTGGCAAGTTTCCTTGGGATGAGCCAAACGCATTCAAATCACAAATACTTTTACATGGGCAGCGTTCAGACATTTTAATGACGAATGTAAAATGGCCAATGAATTTTTTCCTCTCGGAAATCTCTGCTCACCTCCTCTGCTTCTGACTGATCCTCTCCTCCGGCTGCAGCGTATCACCTAAATTTGTCTTTTGAACTCTTTGAAGTCATCGTTGACTGTATATTGAACTGTTACCCTGTGACACTTTATTTCTGTCCGCAATACAGAAATGACAGATAAATGTCCCACTACAAAGTTATAGTATTGCTTTTGCCAGCCTTGTTTTGTTGTAAGTTCAGGAATTCGCCTTGGTTAATTTTCTTCTGCCTGTGTCTTTGACCGTTGTTTTTTGACCAGATGCCAGAATTGGTTCTTATGTGGCATTTATGTGTCAGATTTATTAACTCTGCCTGCCATCTAGTGCTTTGTTTTATGCCCAGTCCAGAAATAGCTCAGCAGGTGAATCATTGCATGAGATGCTGGATTGATTCCAAGTGACCTCAAGAAGACAAAGTGGACAAAAATAAAGTACAGCTCCCGTTAGTGTATATAGAGCAGTTATTTACTAGTGCATATGACTCCACAAAGGGCATTGCTCCCGGATTGCTCCCGGGACGTGTGGGGATGAATAGGCTTCTTCAGTGAGTTGCTTTTGTCGTCTGTGTTTTTGTCTTATGCTTTGGCCACCTGCTAAGTTGCTTATTGAGTCTGCATCCCAGCTTCTGAGCTTTAATGTATCGCAAACTGGAATAGAACAAAAATTGGAAGCGGTTGGAGTCCTAAAGGTCTAGGCCGAAGACCTTTGCTCCACGTTCTCCCTTCTAGCTCTTGTTTATTGCATGTCATTACAACATAAAAGCCATAGTGGAGTACCGTGTCTGAAAATAAAGTCACAGAATTGGAAATAGAGCTGAGATGTTACAATACAACTTGTTTTTGTTTCCAGTACAACTACACAAAAAAGATATACCTCTTTTTTTAAATTTATTTATTTATTTATTTATTTTAGCAAGGCTACTCCGTAAGTAGCCATTCTTTATTTTTTCCTTTGGAAAGGTTTCAAAAAAGGTTGAAAAGCACTTTATCTAAGATCTAGGCATCTAAAGCAGCATACTCAAAACACACACAATGCACACAAAATACCCTACAGGGAATTTATACAGAGCCTGAAACCTCACCTATACGTACTTGCTAATTTAAACTCCTTCATAAAAGAATATTACTTGACTTTTAATTAAAAGTAGCTGTAATACTAATTTGAGTAGAACACGTGTTTCAGAGGGGTAAACTTGAGTCACAATTTTCAAGACTTGTGACTTGACTTTGAACAAACACAAAAGACTCCGACTACTACTGCACTTTAAACAAGCTCAGGATATTTTTCCTGTAAATTCTCTTGAGTTTAGTCATTTTGGTTTCTAATATTTGCGGCCTTACCTTCATACAAATGAATGGCTGTTTTTCTGGCAAATGGTCATCTTTTGTTAGTTCTTTTTTTAAACTATTATTAAGTTTTTATTATTATTAAGTTACTTATGTTAGTAAATAAACTTTCATGTGAATTTAGTATACTTTTTGATTGTACTGACTCGACTCAGCACTTGAATATCAAGACTTGAGACTTTTTACTTGTCGTCTAGTGACTTGTTCTTACCTCGTTTGCCAAATATCATGAAATTGGTTCTTAAAACAATGTGAAATTAAGTAATCAGATTTGTTAGAAAATTTCTTTAAATTCACAACTGGAACCTGGAGCCTTTTACTACACTCTGTCACACACAAGTGCAAATACACACAAACACATACACACACCCCATACATGCACATATACAGATAGCTGTAATCCCCATGTGTCTTTTGTGCATCCCCTGGGAGCAGGTGGTGTTGGACCATGGGCAGGGTCTCTGTAATGAGGAGCTCTGCAGAGCTGTTTGATCTGTACCGAGAGCAGTCAAGCCCCTCCCAAGAGTCTTAGCCCCCTCCTCACTTCTCTCCAGACCTGCTGCAGGATAATGGCTCACTGCCAGTTCACCCTCAGGCTTCTGGATTCGTAATTGGCTGAAGTATATGAGCTGCCTGTCACTCAGTCAGAGTGTAGTCCCATATGAAGTGCTGCTGGGATCTTATGCAGCACAAGCCACATAATGCCTGCATGGCCTTTTGTTGTCTGCTAACCTTAAAGCTTGCATCCACACAAAGCTGTTATGGTGCCGTACAATGTAAATGTGACTGTAAATGCGTAGTCAGATATTTACATTTACTTTGAGTTTGCATTATGTATCGATGGGTAACGTTAAACAATGGTAGAACCATGGTAAAAGATAAAGGACATGTTTTCCTTTCTTTATATCTGTACACACTCAACCAAAGTATTTTCATGAAATTTAAATCATAATTTACCTACCAAGACAAGTGTGGTACTGTGAAAGGTAAATAGTAGCACATTACTTAACGTTTTCGTTATTGTAGGTGTCTTCTAGGGGTTATTACACTATAATCTGTGACCCTAACATTAGGTTACACTCTTATCTAGCTTTTAACAGCGCTTTCAAGCGCAATCTCAAAATACTGCTATCAGTATTGCACCAACCATGAATTTTGTTAGGCAATCCTGAACCCTATATTGGCTGAAGGCTAAATTTATTTATCTGTTTATTATTTTCTTTTTGCTCGAAGCTCACACCTTATGAACACATGAGCAGTTTCAACCTGAATAACGTAATCTTTATTCATCATATCTGTAGTAAACATCTGGAATAAAAAAATTTTTTTTGGCCCTTTTTAAATAATTTGAAGTCGGAAGAAGGGCTACATCAAATATCACAAGATTATGCCCCAGTAATCTTTGGTAGAGGTGTAGTAGCAGTATTCAGATACAATCCAAAATTACCAAAAAGATCAGACAGAAATAAAATAATAAATTGTCTGATTGCTGTGTGTTCTGAGAGAAATCTGGTTCTGTTCGGTTGCACCTCTCCTGTTGTTTGCTTTTGAATAGGGTGATCAGGGTCAGATTTTACGTTACACCTGACCCACTCGAGCACAGTTTGAAGTAACCCAGTGTTCTGAATTAAGAAATGGCTGTGCCCTGTTCACTGCATGGTTCTTATTTGTGTGCAGGATGGCGGACTCCTGATCAATAACCCTACAGCGCTGGCCATCCACGAGTGCAAGTGCTTGTGGCCCAACACTCCCCTGCAGTGTGTGGTGTCTCTGGGAACAGGTCGCTATGAGACAGCCGGCAAGAGCAGTCCCGGAACCTACACCAGCCTGAAGACCAAGCTCACCCACGTCATCAGCAGCGCCACGGACACTGAGGGTGAGGGTGTGTGTGTGTGTGTGTGTGTGTGTGTGTGTGTGTGTGTGTGTGTGTGTGTGTGTGTGTGTGTGT
>JBBJLS010080921.1:0-25149 GCA_037577275.1 Bryconaethiops microstoma
CACACACCCCCACACACACACACACACACACACACACACACACACACACACACACACACACACACACACACACACACTCATTGCTGCAACATTACTGTCATATGAAACAGAAAAGCTGTGTATTTATACCAAAAAGCAGTCTAGCCCTAAGCTGCATGAAGAGAGTTCAAGATAAATACATGAAATCTTGAAATTTAGACTTTTTGAGGCTTTTTTTCTTTAAAAAAAAGTCTTTACACATCAGTTTTATTTTTAGAAAGCAGGGCTTGAAATAACTCACATCCCGAAATGGAAATTAAAGATCAACATGTTGAGAACTTGGCTTTGCTGCTATTTCCCCCAAAGGGAATTAATGACTCATAAAACCTGGACCAAAAAAAATGAAAACCTCACATGTCCACAGTTATCACAAAAGCACCTCCAGATACTAAATGAGGAAAGATCGAGGTCCTCTTTTAAGGACTGGGATATGAATCATCCCATCCTTTTTTGCTGTCTCTCTGCTGATGAGAAGCATATGACTTTTCCATTTGTCTGGCAGCAACTTCAAAATCTGCCATGGGGACCCAAACTGAATGAGGTTTCTGATTCCACCGCTGACAACTCAGCTGAAAGCTTCTTTTATAAGGCATTCAAATGGATATATCTTGTTACAGATTTGGAAGATCCTGGCTTTAGTCGGAGAAGATAATACTGTAATTCGCATACTAACGCTAATACTAATACTGCTCAAAGGTTATAAGGAAATGTTCTATTCTAAAAGAATGGTATTCAACCCGTGCCTTAGATGTGGCACTGGTAATATAAAGTTTAGTCTTGGGTGGATCTATACAACATCCAAAAGGATGGATCTATACAACAAAAAAAGGAGACCAGCGCTCTGAAACCTCAAAATGTATTTGCCACTTAAGCACACAAAGATTTATTCTAGACAAATGAAACCTATGCATGCCTTAAACCTGCTCTTGTTCTCAGATTTGTTGCTCTTCGAAATACTGAACATATACGATTTCTTGATGTGTATATTATATATGAATTGACCCCTTTAAAAAAAAATTTTTTTTTGTATTTTTCTGGACACAGAATAACATAAAAAAAGGATGTCCTTCCGTTCTTCATACCTCACCCGACCTGGTTGGGCCTTGGAGCTGCATGCACAACAATAAAAGCACGCCAGCTGACCCTAATTCATTGCCTCATCACTGTAGTTCAAGTAAGGGCACCTCAGGAGGGAAATGCAAGTTATCCAGCAATTTATCCACTGTTGATACAATACATCGGTCTTGTAGCAAGACTATTAACTCCCTGCAGAATGTCAAGGCTAATGTACTTTGACGCAGGCACTTAAGCTACGAGACATACTGAAGTTATAGAAAAGTCTGGACAGTTTCCTAGCCTGTAAGAAGTTTGCGAGAAACACAACACATAGATGGTTTTGCACAGGCAACAGCTGAACGGCCACACTCCTGGAAATAAAGCAACCAAAAGAGTGTGAGTGCGAAGAACCTTTTTGAAGGTGAATTAATCTCTACATGCTCTGTTTTGGGGCAAAAGAGAGTTTACATATTCTTGCTCATATTCTCACTGTTTGAACTAAACCCTATATTATGAAATGGCAACTCTACAGCACACGGAAAGACATTCTTCATATTACTATTTTTCCCCCTCAAACCCATTTTATTAACCCATACATCACATGTATCATCAAATACTCACATAATGTAAATACCACCTGACGTTTTTGCCAAAAGTAAAAAAAAGAACAAAAAACCCCCACAAATACAAAAAAAACCCAAAAATGGAAATATACTCCTATAATACATGGAATAAGCCTATAATATACGGAAATATGGAGATCCCTCTGTTTTTGTGCCAGAGCAAAGAAACAGAAAGCATCGGATGCACACGATATTACACAGACAAGCATCAGAAGCATAACAAGCCTTGGCAGAAGTGTGGTGTGTAGTCAAAGTCAGCGGGTGCCAAATTAAGCGCAATAGGATGGAACAAATGTTCCTTTGAGTCAGACATAAACACTCTCACGACCTAGACCTCCCTAGAGTGGAGCCCACTACCGTGGGAGTCCAGCTTCTTTCTTGGGTGATGGTGCATGCAAATGTTTACTGAAATGTTCTTTCATGTAAGCATCCATGGCCACAGAAAGACCAACATGTTGCACAAAATATGAAGATAACTGTAAAAATGATGGGAAATGTTGCCCTAGGACAGTGTTGAGAAAGGACAGGAAAACTCAACTCTGCAGTTTTTGGACACGGCTTGTATGAGAGTAAATCATGACGAAGTAAATCTGTTATGATACTGAGAGATTTGTTTTTATATTCCTTGCATTCCAAACGGCTAACGTCAAAACCATTCATTTGCTGTATGTTACTCTGTATTGTTCTACACACACACACACACACACACACACACACACACACACACACACACACACACACACACACACACACACACACACACATCTACATACATACATATATATATATATATATATACACTCACACTGTAAGACTTCAGCTTACATAATACATACATATGATACATACGCACTTACATTAAATGCTGCACATACAGCTGTATGTACAGTATTTAAAATTTGGGCACCCCTGGTCAAATGACAGTTTTCTAAGTGCACACATTCTTTACAGAGAACTGTTTGTTTGCTGAATTTTACATACTGTAGAAAAATATAGAAAATGCAGCATATGCAAAAGTTATGGCACATTTCATACTGTTTATTTTATGTATGTTAAACTAGAAAAATAATTAGAAGCTGTCTCTAAAACTGACAGAAAAATGCCATATCTACGCTTACTTCCTGCAGAGAATGTATTAACTCATTTTCCCTCAATGTTATTTGATTAAACGTCTTTTGCACGCCACTATATGTCATCAGGTAATCTCTTCATGCAGGCTTCGTTTCACTCAGGTATGCAAACAATTCTCTAGCAGTCCCATGTTGTTCCAACTCACCCCATGATGAAGATTCATGTCAGCTCTGCCACTTCAGTTAGAACAGTTTCTGCAATAAAACAACAGTATCTCTGCCTCTCTCCTTCTTTCCTCCTCTTTCTCCCCTCTTTCAACTTTCCTTCTCTGACAGAGGCTCCCACTAGACTGGCTTTTATTTATGTCCTTTTTTGGAACTGGAGGAGATGGAGTTTGTAGAATTACTCTCTAGCTATTACAGAGAAGAAAACTCCCCCAGTATAAGCCTGCTGGGAGGGCTTCTGAACTGTCTCTCTACAGAGGCATCTGTGTGCATGTGACTGAATATGTGTGTGATTTAATTGACCATTAACATTTTTAAAACTATTTGGTATGGTTGCCTGCCAGCTTATTTATCCTTGTCCACTCTTTCAACATATTTCTTCTTTTTTCTTCTTTTTTTGGGAGCAGCCAAAGGATCTGCAGCCTGCAGCCACGCAGCTGTCATTAAGTGGACTCTGGAGCAGGTTGGTTGGCCGCTGGGATCCAGCATGGAAAAACTCCTTGTTCCCATTGTGTGCAGCACCTTAAGGTAACTAGACTCTAGGGTCCAGCACATGTAAACATGCAGAGGAAAAACATCGCTAGGCCTTGAGCTCAAGAGAGATAGAGCAACTCTGTCAGGATTAGCTTGCTTGGGCAAATGCAAGAAAGAACTAGCCTTGCATGACTTGGGAGAGTTTTTAATGGGCAAGTGCATTTTTGACAAGTTTCTTTAGCAAAAATATCAAATCTAGTTCTCAACACAGAGACCTTCTGTCACATTTTAGCAACTCTAGGGCAGAGCTCAGCAGAAGCCTTCGCTGATCTCGCCTTTTGACACTAGTGATGGTTTGACTCATAAACTAACAGGTAACATTTTATGAAATGTTTTGAATGGTTATCTCACTGCGGTCTCTGTCTGGATGTGCTCATGCTACGTGCCTTTCTAGACTCCATATATGAATGCAAGAATCAACATCGCAATCAGTAGCTGCACCATTTCTCATTGCAGGCTTGCATGGAGGAGATGAAAATAAAACTGACTTGACATGTGAACAGAATTGGCTATTCAATGAAACACACAGTTTGAAAGATGTGCTTCAAAAATCTGAACTGATCACTACCTGCCTAATCTATAACATCAAATTTCTTCACAGTATTTTCACATGAATCTAGCAATTTCACACCAGTCCACACCTCTTCCTCTGTATTTAACCCATTCACCAAGTGATGCAGTGGGCAGCCAGGAACACAGCACTGGGGAGCAATGTGTGGGGATGCTATCTTGCTCAGGTTACCTCAGTGGTGCCACTAGCAGTACTAGGATTCGAACTTATGGCCTTCTGATCACAGGGGCAACTCCCTAAACACTAGGCCACGAGCTGCTCCAGGCTCGTGCATTACTTAGTAAGATGTGAAGAAAGAACATAGTTAATATCCTCAATAAACTTTGTGAGGTAATGCAGTAAAACAACTGCATTAAAAATGTCTAAAAACATGACATAATGAATTTTTTTTATAAAACGTCTTCATGGGAGATAGGAAGGAATAAATCTCTATAGGCACTGAGTACTGTGTTTGCTATGTAGAGCCTACGGTAGGTCTGGCCTAAGGTTTTGCAGGGTAGGACTTGACTTTTTAGGTTTTATAATTAACAATCATTTTAGGTATTGCTGTTGTTACACTTCAAAATAAATCCAAGTTGATTAGGAGGGTTGGGGTCGAGGGAGTCAGCTGAAGTCCAGCTGTTCACGCTGATTACAGCTTATTGTTCAAACACAGCTTGTATGAGTCACATATATGGTTAGAGTATAAAAAATTAGAACGATTTGTTTCAGGGTTTTGTTGTTTGTGAAGTTATTTTATTTGGCTACTTCTGGGTTTCCTTTTTTTTTTTTTACCATGGAAAGCAGCAGTGAGGGCAATATACAGGCCCAGTTGAGCTCAGTCACACAAAGCTGAGTGGACAGGGGAGTTTTTAAGCTACTGGCCTATGCGAACCTAAAGAGGACCACCCTGGAAACAGCGGCGAAACTGACAAGAGCAATCAGTGCTCCCCACCTCATCCACTGCCAGGGTTCACCACAACAAACAGGCTCTGAATTCCTGGTTTTAGGCTTTTCCTAATTAGAGACTAGTGTTATTTGGGCAAGTATCACTTCACTTGCATAGTTGAGATGACTCATAAAAATTGTCGTGCCTTTATAACAAAATTATAACATAAATTTTGCACTGAGTATTATCCTTGTCGGCTGATAATTTACAGTATTCCCACACTAAAGCTAAAACTGCTATTTTAGTTTCAAACTGCTGTACAGTCTCTCTCTCCCCATCTCTCTAATATATATATATATATAGAAATAGATATTAGAGAGAGAGAGACAGCGGCAGAGAGAGAGAGAGAGAGATAAAGCTTCTGCACACTAAATAAAGAAATGAATACCAACATAACAAAACGTGTAACCGTATAAACGTATACTCTTTAGTCTAGAGTGTGGAGACTGCAGTCTGTCATGAGTTGACTGAAGTCTTTCCTGCAGACTCTGCATGCAAATTACAGGGGTATCATTTGCCTTGGAGCCTTGGGGATGTGGAACCCACTCTGGTGCCAAAGAAAGCAGTGGTCTACGGCAGCGAAACAAAGTCAGCGGTCTTCAAAATAAATAGATGTAAAATAAATGGAAAGAAAGGGAAAACAAAAAAGAAAGTTACATTTAGAGCATAGCTTAGCACATGACTGCGTGAGTGTAAGGCAAACAGATGCTGATACCTGATCAGCCGCAGACTCATTGACTAAAAATTGTGTGTGTGCTGCGTGTGTTTCAAGAACCTGTGAACTGACCACTGTATGGGCTTCCAGCTTGGAAGTATCCTGTGCTTTCATCTCCCGCTGAATGCGGCTCTGATCTTTTCCCCTTTTTGCTGCCTCTGTACTGGTAAAGCAGGGTTTTGAAAGGATTTGTATGAGTCTCACATTGCATTCACCGGAGCAGTCGGATGTCCTGTTTTCCTGCAGGTAATCCCTGAATCTCCTTTTCCTCATGAAAGGCTGAAGAGATGAAAACAGCACTATTGGTCGAGAATTTGAAATGCCAGTCTTTATTTTGAACCCTCAGATGCCCCCCATTCTCTCTTTGTTCTACCCAACACCCCCCCCCCAAATGACAAGGATCAGATTAACTAAGGTTTCAGTGACACTTGGAATTAATATGAGCTGAGTAACAAAGGCTTGAATTGTTTTGCACTGAAAAAGCACAGCATGACACAGGAAATGCTTTTTTGTTCATATTCATCCAAGGTATTGAATCCTGAGAACTGTGTCTCTTTTTTGTAGACATAAATAAAGATATTGCTACAGCAATACAATTCCACATTTGAAACATTTCACTTTAAAATCAAGTACATCCACCCATTCACAAAAAATGTTATCTGCTATAGTATATAAACTGTTGTAATAAAAAACATTTATTTTCTCTCATGGGAATTTAATCATTGTATCACTAAAATTTACTAATACTGCCATGAGTAATATAACTGAATTAAATAACCAGACTCATTACTAATAAGTAAACGTAAAAATAATAGTATACAATAATAAAACTTAACTGATGCAATCACACTAATTACTTCCCATTTCCAGACTTTAAAGAGGATAAAAAGGTCCTAGTTTACACATTTCTTTGTGCAATGAACACGATGGAAAAAGTGGGGGCTTTTTTTTGGTGCAATATGCCACCTGCCGGTGGTGTGACAGTAATGCAGCTTAATTTCACAGGAGGTTTTCTTGCTGCTCTCTCAGGTCACTATTGTTAAAGACACCTGGCGTTTAGAGCCACTTTTCTGGCGAACAGTAACAGAGTCTCTTCTGTTTTTGCACCCATTTTAATGTGTTTTTATATATAGTCTTTTGCATTGCCTACCTTCAGTCACAAAGTTCCATTTATCTGTTCCACTGTAAACGGGGCAGCTGGTGGCCTGGAGGTTAGGGAGTTCCCCCTGTGATCAGAAGGTCGAAGCCCAGGACTGCTAGTGGCACCACTGAAGTTCCCCTGAGCAAGGTAACCGTCCTCACACACTGCTCCCTGGGGCAGCATGTTGGTGGCTGCCCACTGCTTCACTTGGTGAATGGGTTAAATGCAGAGAAAAAATTTGACACTGTGTGCTGTGGTGCGTTCACGTGTGTTAAAAATATGCATCTGTACAAGTTTGAGGAGGAATTGCACCTCAATTACCAAAACCCCAATCGTAATGGTGCCTCCGGCTTGTTAATTTTGGGGCAGAAAACAAGGTCTAGAAACGACAAGAAAAAGGAGAAGGAAGATAGAAACAGTTCACGGGTGCAGGTTGTACCATTTTTAGTAAATGTGGGTGTGTCAAAGCAATTAATATAAAAAAACATTAGCCAGCTAGCGAGCTAGCAGACTGAGAGGGGCAGCTTATAATGACTAGCCAGTTAAATTATTCTCGAGATATGAGCCATTAGGGGCGAAAAGCTGATCTAATGTGTTCACAGCTAAATTTGGACAAGGGTCATTAAGGGAAAAGACATTTGGGGTAATTCCGCTTGAGGTTTTGAAAGTGGACATGTAAGATTGAATTATGACTATTTTACATGAAACCACATAAGTGCCATAAGTGGGCCTTTAGGGAAAAAAAACAAACAAGAAAAATGTAGTATATAAATGTAGTATACATTTTAACACTCTACAGTACTCTACGAAGAACAAACTTTTATATGCTTTTGCCACAATTTATGTTGTAAACAGTAGTTTGACCAGGGATACACTAACTTGCAACCGTACAACATTCAGACAGTCTTTTTCACTAGTTAACCCAATACTTTTAACCAAAGTCATTTACAATGTAACGTTAGAGGAAGTTTTATTGGTATAACATTCATTCATTTTCTGTAACCGCTGAATCCTTACTAGGGTCGTGGGTACCCAGAGCCTATCCCTGGGTCTACAGACACAAGTCAGGGTCTCACCCTGGGCGGGGCACCAGGCCCACCGCAGAAACCGGAGACCTTGGAGGAAACCCACATCCCCATAAGGAAAACATACAGACTCAACACACACAAGACCAGGACCTGGATTCAAACCCCCAACCCTGGAGGTGAGAAGCAACAGTGCTAACCACTATGCCACCGTGGGGCCTTGGTACAACATATTAATGGTAAAATAATGTTATCTTTGGCCTCAGTGTATCAATACTAATTTTATTTAAATATCGCTATATAATACAAATAATAAATATATTAAAAAAATAATATACCTTAACATAAATTTATTGTATCTCTCTTTCAGTGGTTACAGTAACTGTGTGCCTGTATAGAGAAGCTGTTAGGTAAGCTGGCAGTGAGAGGAAGTATAGCCAGGTGGATCTGTTACTGACTAAAGAAATACATTATTTGATTAGATGATGACTTTAATTGACATCATGCTGTATATGTAATATACTGACTGGCTTCTAACAAGCTGGTGTCTACACATTCAAAGCCTGATGGATAGAAATGCTGCACTTTTTCTGCAATGAGTTACAACCCCTCTTGATGTCGCACAGCTCCATATATGACTGAAGATTCTACATTGGTCCTCTTCTGCACAGTTCTCCTCTGCTTATGGCCAAAAGTGAGAGCAGCATAATTTACTTCATCTGTTTTCTGTTTTAAAAAGAAAATGAATTGATTATTTTCATTGCTTTGAGATTATAAATGTTGTATTTGATCAATCTACATTTTATCAGCACCTACATTGTCACTGGCACCACTGGCTTCTGTTGTTTCACCTTTGAAAACATACAAACATAATTCTGACAATAAACTGTGATCAAGATTACTAATATTATGTTTGAAATAAATAAACGAATTAGTCAGTAGGTTATGAAATGCAAAATGATAAATGTGGACAGGTGCACATGCTTCAGTATTTATTTATGTAGATAGATTTTACATTGTGACTGGTCTTCTGTGTAGCAGCATAAAAACATACCTGATCTTATCTTTTTTAGGTGGTAAATAATGAGGCAAATGATGAACAGTATTGACGCTACATTAGCTGCTGCTAATGCCGGTACAAGGTGTTCACACTGGAACCTTTTTCCTAGAACTACAATAGAAGATATTTTTAACTAAAGCACTTATCATTTTTACAAATAAACTTTGTATCGAAATTGAATATGATATATATAAATTAACCATGCAGTCACACCCTGAAAATAACAGTAGAGGGTCACAACAAAATAACTACAAGAGAAGGACACAAAAAGCTGTGAAACCAAACACATTTTATTGAATGAAGCAGCTAATGATCAAATTACACCCACCGTCTTCCTCTTCATTGTCTTTGGTTATTGTGTTTGGTGAAACTCCTGTAAAACAGAAGTGTGCACCACTTAGTTCAATAGACACACACACACACACACACACACACACACACACACACACATATGCATACATATATATATATATACATTTTTGTATATATATATGTATATACACACACACACACACACACACATATGTGTGTAAAGTGTTGTGTGTCTAATGTGTGTATGTTTGCATGTATGTAATATATATATACAGCCCTGGAAAAAATAAGAGACCACTGCCAAACACTTGGATGGCAAAACACTAGAAGTACATCAAAGGTAATTATTGCCGTTTTGTTTAAGAGTAAACAAGAGATTTGTTTTCTTTGAATGATTCAAGTTCTTTAAACACTGCATCATTTCTCTTATTTTGATGTTTTGTTATTTCCTTTAAAATTATGCCTTAAAGAACAATATTTCTTTTTGGAATTTAGGAGAAATATTGTCAGCAGTTCTTAAAAACTAAAGCAAAGTTGTTTAGTTCAACACTTGCACCTATAAAACTGAAAATTTCTGCTGTGGTCTCTTATTTTTTTTCCAGAGCTATATATATCTAATCCTAATAATAATAATAATAAGAAGAAGAACAACAACAACAAATAAGAAGAAAAATGAACAGTTAATAGTTTAAAATGTTTTAACCCTAAAAGGTTTCTGTCCAGCTTTAAAATGTTTGATTCACTGAACTTCAGATAAACAGAACATAAAACACAGACTTTTCTTTTGTTAATTTACTATTAGAAGTTCACTTAATTCAAAACTTTAAGGCAACCCAGGAATCAGATTTTTTGAAGTTACAACACCATGTTGTTTTATAATGTGTAGGAAAGTATCTTCAGACTAAAATAAATAACTAAAACTTATAAGTAATGTTTTAGAAGATGTCTGGACTTCATACTCACCATCAGCATGTTCTTCAAGGATCAGCTTGCTTACATTTCCAAAAAAAAGCTTTTCATATGTAAAGAGCCCGCAAATGTATGTCGCAACATCTGTTTGCTCCACTGATGAGAAAGACAAGTTTAAGGTCTTTTGGTCCCACGTGATGTCGACTCTAGGATGGTTTTCAAACTGTTCACACTTCGACACAATTTTCACAGATGGCTTTACCGTAGCTATACAGACTGGAGGTTTGTCGAGAGGAACTTTCATCCAGAATAAATAAAAACGTCCATAGTTTTGAACATCACACTTGAGGCTGGTGGAGAATCCAGGCTGTACCTTCACTGTTGACTGCAGCTGTGAGATAAAGCCTCCAGCAGCATGTCCACCTTAAATAGCACCATAGAAAACATTAGAACTCTAAATCTGTTCATTTTCAAGCTTTTACTGGTTAAAAAGGAATCGTCAAAATGTTTGTGACCCAAAGGATTAGAATGATTTAAGAAGTGGTAAACGGGTATACTCACTCTGGATCATGACTAGAAAGGTTAGATGTAATAACCCAGACATAATAGGATTGGTTTAAAGAAGATCTTCCTCTGCTCATCTCAAATTCAAACTCTCTGAGATAAAAGCATTGGGGTAGGTTGGGGTGGGGCCTTGCCATTTTTACATGCAACTAACTGATTGGTCAGTTTGCTTATACTTACATTCAGTGATGGCTGGTCATGCTTTTGGATGGGAGGGATAAAAACAACATCTGTGAATAGCTCACACACAGTAGCATTACATTTACATGCAAAATCTGATGTGCAGTAGTCTTACATGTGCAATCTGCTGGCTTCTACTAAGTGCAATTACTTTCTGTATTGGTATTCTTTAAATTAACTGTAAGTTACCTGTCTAAGGTATTTATACTTAGCATAGTGTATTTTCATATTGAGGTTTTTATTTGATTTTATTTAGACTTTTCCTCAAGGATAGGTTTTCTGATTCTGATTGTAATTCTGATTCTTCTCAGCCATAGCAGTGGCGCGATGATATGAGCTGTCAAGCTAGCTACTGGTTGCACTTAAAACATTTTATGTTAGATAGATCTAAAACCTATATGTTCTAAAACTTTTATGTTCTGACCAAACCAAGCTGATCATACATACACAGCGCCTTTCACAGCGCACAAGAGCACAACATAGCAAAATTCAAATCATTACTGACAGACGGTGTAAAACATCATCTTATCTAATGTTCAGAGCATTATAATGTTACAAGCTCCTGATGTCCATATACAGCTACTACTAGTTCTAGCTTGCAGTTACAAAAATTGTCAAACTGCCATTTAATGAATCTCAAAATTCCTCATTTTTCTTCTGGCCTAGTGGTGGTGCTAGTGCCCTAAGGATGAGAAGTCCTAAGGAACTTGTCCATACCTGGAAAGAGGAACCACACTCTTAAAAACCCATAATAATAATAATAATAATACTAATAATAATAATAATACTGAGAAAAAGCAAAATAAGAATTAATAGTTAAAAGTTTAAAGAATGTTTGAACTTTAAAATTTCTGTTCCACTAAAATGTTTGATTCACTGAACTTCAGATAATGTAAAAGAGAATGTAAAACACAGCTATTTGTTCTGTTAACTTACTATTTGTTCACTTACCTCAAAACTTTAAGTCATGTTTTATATTTATAAAAGCCACTCCTGATTACATTTGATTTGTTCACTGAAAAAATTCAGTGCTTGAAAGCCTTTCTCAGTGAATTCTAAGCCTTTTGTCACTTTTATGATGAGAAGCCCTAAGGAACATGCCCATACCTGGAATGAGGACCTACATTCTTTAAAAAAATCCTGAACGGTTCTTAGCTTAGCTACATGGATGTATGAAAAACATTTAACTAATATATAACCTTTAAAGTGTGTAGAGGTTCTTTAACTTTAAAAATGCTTTTCATGTACATTTATGAAAATCGTTTCTTTTAAGGTTCTTCACGGAACCAAAATTGAATCTTTTTGGCGTCACTTTAAAATACCTTTTTGGATATATTTGGCACTTTCATTTTTGCGAGTGAAACTCATGAATATGAAATTCTAAAAATAGATACCAGAATCTAAATCCTGTTTTTTTTGTTGTTGTTTTGCAGTCTATAGGAAATATGAAATTCTGGGTAAAAAAACAACAACCCAGAGACGTTCATTGAGGACAACTAAACTTTGTGATCAAACAAAACAACTATTGTGTAGCTGATGTTCAAGTTTATGTTGGGTTTTACTAGGATTTAAATGCTACTTAAGCATAAATCCAATGACTTCTACATTTGATGAGTGTATTTGCATGAGTCACATAAATTATAGCTAATAACATACACTACCCTACAAAAACATATTACACAGCATTTAGTTCTGTGCATACATGTTCCAGCATTGTGTACATCCAAATAATTACTAATAATATGTCATGGAAGACTCTAAACCAGTTCTGGTAACATAAAGGCTGGATGCATCCTGATTAATGCAACAATAAATATACTCTTTATCATCAGTCACTATAAAGTTTGGCCTATCCACTCTTTTCTACAGTGTAGTATAATTTCATGCTTCCATTTCTTCAATATGCTACAAATAGTTTTCCCTTTTTGCTGCAGTAGCACATTTTGACATTAGTCCCAGAAGATATTTTATTGTAAATCCTCTCAGTTGCAATGACCACATTTTGGACTATGTCATTTTTTAAATCAACACCATTATTAGTGAGGCTATCTAAATACTGTGGAAGGAGCAGTGTATATTTTGTACAGTCGTAGTTTTGGGAAATAGAGACTATGGAGCGGTTTCCCAGATAGGATTAAGCCTAATCCTGCAATAAACAGTATCATGAATGGAAATTTTCCTTTGAAAGGGATATAGAGTCCAGGACTAGTCGTAATTCCTGTCTTTGAAAACAGCCCTATATCTTTAAACTTTCTCTTTGTAAAAGGAGGACTACAGATATGGTGAAACTTTTTAGCACAAGATGCCCTCTGCTGGCGGTGTGATAGTAATGCCGTTAACACACAGTAGGCCAGGGTTCTTGAATAGTCCTAGAAAACACTTAATTGATTTCTTCCTGATTCCTTTTAGTAAAGTGTGATTGAGTGAACAGAGAAACTGTGCTTCATTCTAGGCCTTCAGGTCAGGAATTGTTGACCCTTCATCAGTCATAGCTTCAGAACACAGAACCAATAACTTACTCTTAACTACCATCTGTGTCGTTATAAATTCACTTAACTGTGAGTTACTTATGTATAGTATTTATACACAGCATTTGTATATATAATTATAGGATATTTCATATTGAGTTTTTTCACTCAATCACACACTT
Source organism: Bryconaethiops microstoma (assembly GCA_037577275.1). Lineage (NCBI taxonomy): Eukaryota > Metazoa > Chordata > Actinopteri > Characiformes > Alestidae > Bryconaethiops > Bryconaethiops microstoma. The sequence goes on from JBBJLS010080921.1 coordinate 13,603, forward strand.
TCTGTAACCACTTAATCCTGACTAGGGATGCAGGTGCCCGGAGCCTATCCTGGGACCAATGGGTGTGAGGCAGGCACTCACAGTGGGTGCGCACACCATTCACTCACACATATATTGAGTTTTTTTCTACAGATTTTTATTGAGATTTATTTAGACTTTATATTTAAAATTGTACTTGTCTCTGTTTCTCTGTGTGCCTTTGCAGTCATAAAATAAGCAATATCCTCTGGGATCAGTAAAGTTTTCTGATTCTGATTCTGATTGTGGTTGGATATTTTTCCGTCGTGGGCTAACATGTAAAACTCCTGCATCAACAACAGTACCAACATGACACAAACAACTATGTTAGTGTCTATGTTAGTGTCACTGCTGCGATGAGAAAGTTTTAACCAAACAATATCTGGTCAACAACCAGACAAAAGAGAAAGGAATAGATGGTTCCTCACAAATGGTGAAAGAATAGATGGTTCCTCACGAATTTTGTATTACAACAGATGAGATGCAGCTAGGACCTGCATACCTATTTGCTATATTATGAGGTTGAGCCTCAGAAAGTGGCTGGTGAGAATAACTGCAGGAAATCTGTTTTCAAGTAAATGGTGAATGGAAATCTGGAGTATATCAAGAAAAATATTTCTTCATTACAATTAATAATGTATTTAACAGACTTACATTTTTTACCTCTGTTCTCCAAGTAAGTTTAGTTTGACAAAAAGAGACTTTTAACAGCAAAATAAAAGTTACAGAGCTATACACTTCATTCCCACAGAAACAATACAGGCAAAATTTTAATCTCCATAATCAATTCTAAACTGACCTGAGAACACTTGCAATAAATGTTAAAGGTTTTGTATATTTGATTGTATGATGTGGAAAATGATTTCTTTAATTTGTGTAATTTTGACAGATGTAGGCTTGGGAATCAGTGCTAATACATTATAGGGAAAAAATTAAGAGCGTTATTAACATAAACTTTGTACTTTGCATTTAACATGTGCTGAACGGAACCGAGTTATAATTCCTCTTGGCGTCGCACAGCTCCATATATGACCACTCTGTCCACATCGCTCCTCTTCTGTACAGTTCTTCTCTGTTTGTGGCCAAAATTGAGAGCAGCATAGTTTATTTCATCGGTGTTCTGTTTGCAAAAAAGATAACATGTTAAAGGCACACTGGCAAATCTGATTTGGTGGATACACCAGTTGATAGAGCGTTCACATTTTCTAGTAGTCCTCTGATTTGTGATGCACAAATATATAAATATACAAATGGGTGACAAAGAAAAAACTAACATCATGTCTCAGAAAGGGGTTGGGCCATAAAACAGTGGTATATATTATAAAAGAACCATAGTACAGATTTTATAAGTTTCTTTAACTATACTGCAGGGATGGAGCATCATTCCTCCAACATATATTCTCTCAGTTGGTGGTGATTATGTGACAAGAACTGTACATCAGTCTAAAGTCTCCCATAAGTGTCCAGATGGGTTGACTTCAATGTCAATCTGGTGACTTCAAAGACCATGACATATGATTTACTTATCATATTCCTCATAGCATTCAAAGCCCAGTTGTACCCTGTAGATGGAGGGGTGGTCATGCTTGAAAAGATCACTCCCATCAATTTAGAAACTTTAGGTTAAAAATTAATCTCTCAGAATAACTTTATATTGCTTTGAAGTGGTCATTCCCTTTAAGGGACATGTTCCCAACCTTGGAGTACATTGGAATACCCCTTTCCTGCTTGTTAACAAAAATGATTAGCTGGATCAGATGTTGGGTCCAGGTAAAACACTAAAATCTTCAAGGCAGAGGGTTGGGAACCACTGCTTTATAGCAAACTAGTCCTCAGGAACCCCTAGATGGTCTAAATTTTATCTTTAACCCAACTTGTGACACATGGGGTTAGAGGAAGAATGTGGACTGCCTGGGGGTCCCTGAGGACCACTTTGAGAGCCACTGCTGTTCGGGGACAAGTGGGCCCCGGTCATGCCAGCAAAATGCATGAACCAGCCAAACGACCCACTCACTTCAGACCTTTACCCAACATAAGTACTCACCCACTTAAATAAATTCTAAGTGGTTTGAGGTTTAGATGTAGATGTTACCAGTTGAGCAGTCTTTGTGATGCTCCTGGCAGCTGTGCCCCACATACAAACCCTCAAGTTTAACTGGGCCAGCTCAGCATTTTTCTACATGCCACAGAGTATGGTACATGTCAACTGTTTTAACAGTACTATGCAGCACAAATGATATATTTATCCAGCTCTTTTCTTTAACTTGTCACCCTTTTGCACAATTAATATTAAAGGTCATTTTCAAAATAACTTAAATAATATTTATTTTTAAAGGAAAACAATATTTGCATATTCAGCAGTCTCTGAGTGATCACAATGGTTGTCATCTAAACCCTGAACTGCACAAGCAACCAGCCTTGGTGAACTGTGAGGCAAATTTATTAACGAGTTTTGGTTCTTCTTTGATGACCACTAATGCTGACTTTGTGTGCAGACATGTTTGCTCGCTCCTCAGGGATGCTTCATGTTTATCCATATTTGCTGAATGTTGGCTGGGTATTACCTCCGGTTTCCCACAGCACAAAGACATGTATGTTAGGTGATCTGGAGGTGCTATATTGCCCCAAGGTGTGACTGTCTGTGAGTATGTTTGTTTGTCTGTCTGCCCTCCAATAGACTGGCTGTCTGTCCAGGGTGTTTCTCTGCCTTTTGCCCTGTTACCACTAGGACAGTTAAGGACTGGTTAAGATTAACAGCTCAGAAAATGAATGAATGAATGAATGAATGAATGAATGAATGAATGAATATGAATGGTGGCTATTGCAATGGGAGAAATGTAGAGAACAATGGCATAGCTTTCATTGCTTTAAGATTATAAACATTTTGTTTATAATCAAACCACATTTTACTAACACCTACTTTGTCACTCGCACAGCTGACTTCACTTGTTACACCTGCACAAATATAGACAAATACATAACACACTCTATAAAATGCAGTGGGATCAAAATAAGTATTTTTTAATAATGAAAAAATGTCAATGTATGGTTTTCAACATGCTGCAACAAATCAATAATCCTTCATTAAATTTATTTAATGTTTAGATAAACATGATGTGATGTTGTTGCGACAGGTGTCATTCTTACCTGATTTAATCTTTCTTAAATGGTAGTAGTAGAGTAAAATGATGAGAAAAATGGACGCACCATTGGTTGCTGCTAAGACTGGCACTAGGTATTCAAAGACTTGATTTTTCCCTATGATTACAATTACGGTCATATTTTTACTGAAATATTTCATGTAATTTTCATTTCATAAAAAAGCAAAACTCTTACATTTCAGTTAATTGTGTTTTCTTATCGTAACTGAATGGTACCAACTGGAGCTAATCATACATACCCTCTTTCTCATCATTGTTATTGACTGGTGTTTTTGTAGAAACCACTGTAATAGAGAAGTATGGAATATTTACAATTAATAAAATAATTTTACGTTGACAACCAAATACAGGTATAAAATGCCACCCTTATGTTTTAGAAGCGTATGAATATAAATTCTCATATTCTGAACTTTGTCTTGATTTAAATTATGAAAGCAAAAAAGGAGTCTTTTACTTCACTGACACACTGGAGACAACTGAAAAAGTATATATGACATATCAGAACACCTTTAGCTTCTTCTGACTATAAAGCTAACAAGCTCATAATTTTATTTATTGTTGCCCATTGGCCCCTCAGTTAATAACTGGCTATGTCAGGCTACATGCAAATATACAGTGTTCAATACATTTACACTGTGCTTAATATGATGGTAAGATTTGCAGCGTTTGATGGTACTTTGTTAGCTATTGAAAAAGGTGGGGGGCATTTAATGAAACTTTTTGTTTAACAGAGACATATTTAAAAATGTAAACATATTTAACATTTGTATTAAAGTTAAACGATTGTAATAAAAAAGCATGAAAATGAAATGAATATTTATATCATTAGCTTCAGATTTAGTCTTCATAATGATTTCTAAAGGAATGGTAAAAATGTCGGTCATAATGTTTCAAGTTTGAATTTCAGCTGTTTCATACTCACCATAATCATGTTCCTCCAATGTCAGTGTACTCCCGTTTCCAAAAAAATATTGTCCGTAATTGTATGCGCCACAAATGTATGTTGCGATATCTGTTCGTTCCACTGACAAAAATAACAAGTTGAAAGTCTTTTGGTTCCATGTCACATTGATTCTGGAGATCTTTTCGAAGTCTTTACACTTTACCACGTCGTTCGCTAATGATTTAGCTGTAGCTATACATACTGGAGCTTTGTCAAGAGGAATTTTCATCCAGAATATTACAAAATGCCCATTCAGCTGAACGTGGCAGTTGAAAATGGTGGAGAGCCCAGGCTGTGCCCTCACTGTTGGTTCCAGCTGTGAGATAAAGCCTCCAAGACCACATCCACCTTAAAACAACAGGGTTCACAAATGCAGCTATCCAGTAAATGCCATAAAGAGATCTTTATATCTACATCATTCTCAGATCAACTGTGTATAGGATTAACAAGTGCTAAAGGTGTATACTCACACTGAGTCATTAGAACAGTTAGATATAAAAATCCAGTCATATTCAGACAGGCTTAAAGAGGACCTTCCTCTGCACTACTATAAATTCATCTCAACTGCAAACTCTGGTGAGTCCAAGGAAAGGGGTGGGGTGGAGCATTGTGAATTTTACATGCAGTGATATGATTGGCCAGGTGCTTTACAGTTTAATTACGTGTGTTCACTAACATACTCCGGCTGAAATGCAGACAGTCTAATCAGTGAATGCCTGGCCTTTTGGATTTCATGACCTTTTTTATGGCCCAAGCTACCTGGAGAAAAAGTACCCAGAATAAAGAAATAGCTCATGTCAGTTTCCGGAGAATTGACATTATCCCTCCATAATGTGATGCTAATACTGTAGTTTTGTTTGAATTCAAGAAGAAATCATGTGTGTTACTTGCAAAATTAGGTTTGGAGAGTGTAAAACTGTGGTATAGACAGGTGAAAAATATAGAAAAAAACATTTTATATTGTCTCATTTTTTTTCCAAGACTGATATACTAACATTTTGTAGGGTCTCTGGATTGTGGGTCGAGGTTCGAGTATATCTTAATTTTTTAAGTGCAAGTCATTATGGGAACCTTCATATTCGCACTGATTTGCAAATTGTGACATTAATCGATACTCCAGTACTGAGTGCCTATAGAACCTGTACTAAGGTACTAATGTGTGCACGTCTAGTAAAGCTGAACCAGACGCCCCACTCGACTCACTGCTCGCGCTCCCCTTACATTCGGCAGCTCGACCACAAATTATATGATTGGCTAGTTGGTTTACAGTTTAATTAGATTTGTTCACAAACATACTCGGGCTGAAATGCAGACAGTCTGATCAGTGAATGCCTGGCCTTTTTGATTTTTTATGGCCCAGACAACTTGGCCAAAAAGTACCCAGAATGAATGATTCTGGAGGATAGATATTATTCTTCCATACTGGGATGCTAATACTGTAGTACTGTTTGAATTCAGGAAGAACTCATGGGTGTTAAATTAGGCCTGAAGTGTTTAACATGCAAACAACCTACTCAATCTCCAGATAACTCCACCTCCAGAAAGGACACTATGATGCAAAATAATAAACAGAAAAAAAAGTTTCACTCTGTCTCCTTAACTTCACTGTGTCTGAAACTGAGATCAGTTATCATGATAACAGTAGTTTACAGTAGGTCTCATCACACACACAAAGAAGAGAGAGGTTGCATCTAAACATACAGATATCTTGTGTTCAAGTAGGGTAATGCTAAAATCAGTGTGAGAAAGTGAATCACAAGTTTGGTACTAACACAACACTAAAAAAATCCCATAGCAAATCCTATAGACAAATGAGCACAAATTAGGATTGCTGCTAGTTTGTTAGAATTGTTAGTTTGTGGTATAGACAGGTGAAAAATATAGAAAGAACATTTTATATTGTCTCATTTTTCTTCCAAGATTGATGGTTTGATTTGCTGTGGCAGGCTCTCACACAGTTAACCTTTACTAACATTTAGTAGGGTCTCTGGATTGTGGGTCAAGGCCTGAATATATCTTATTTTTTAAGTGCAAGGCATAGCTGTTGTTATCATAGAAGAAAACAACAGCGCGTACCAAAGAAAACATGCTTGCATAAATTACAATAAAGTCTAAATAGGGGTAACATCGGTATTTCACATTCTAGCACTGCTGGAGTTCAGTATAAACTGTACAGTATGGATACGGGTTTACCTTTACATTTCTTTTAAGGGTAATGTATTAAGCTGATTTTGACATTGGAGCCATGCTCATATTTCAAATTTCTAAGTGGCTCGAAAATGGATAGGATGATGATGATGATGATGATGATGATATAATAATAATAATAATAATAATAATAATAAATAATTATAAATAAAAATGCAGAAGAATGACTAGATCGCATTTCAGCGAGAAAATGCAAAATGTGATTCTGTGGTTGCTATGGTAACAGTGGTTGTTACTAGGCAGTTGCTATTATTTCCTGCTTTGTGGTTACTGATGGTGCAGCAGTTACATTTTGGCACCTCCAACTTTACTTTTTAACATTTGGCACCTCCAACTTTTTAACTTTGAGGGAACTTTTAGAGTGCAGTTCCATTTACAATTCTGACTAGCTGTGATTCTCCAGAACAGAGCTTCTCACACAAAAATCCACTCTGAACCTCTCTGTTTACACATTAAATACTTGACATTAAACACTGTGTGGTTTGTGGAAATGAAGGGGAGTTAACCTTTAAAGTTCAGAATGGAGTGGAAGCAAGTGCAGAGAAAAAGTTGCTGTCCAGCAAAACAGACTGGAACCACAAAAATAGTGACACATATTTCACTGACCTGTGCACGCCTGAAAAGTTGGTCTTTTTTTTTTTTTTTTAACAAAGGAAAGTTTGTGTTAAAAACCTGTTCACAGCATGATTAGAACCCATGACATTTATTCTCTCAACAGAGAGCTGGCTAGCAACTAACAGTGCTAAAACAAGCATTTACACGCTGATCATTTTTAATGAACATTTCTTTTTTCATAACTGAACTGTGCACACTGGAAAGGGGGTGCATGCTAGAAGGTGATTTGATCTCCCTCTCGAACACCAAACCAGTAGACCAGACGGGACTCTCTGGTCCAGTCACTGGGTTCGTATCTCCTAATGCAGTGTGTTTAGCAGCTGATTTCTCCTCTGCATTACAGCTCTGGCATTCAGCTCACAGAGTGATGTAATGTCACAGTTTTCAACATTCAGTGAAGTCTATTGGCAAAATTATAGATTTAAAATGATCAGTGCTTGGCTCCTGACCAACCTTTCAAAAAAACTGAATGCACATATATTACACAGACGTTTTCGCGTAGGAACTGTTTCAAAGTTCCACACAAGCATGGAACAAAAGAACAGTGCGAAAGAAAAGAACCAGTGAGAAGCAGTTTGGGGTGTCCTTCCCTAGAATGATGGCAATAGAATGGTGTTCTTAAAAAAGTAGTTGGTGAGTGTATAATATTAATGCTTGTCCTCATACATTTGTGTGCTCCTGTGCTACCTTTGTGTATACTGCAGAGTGAACATGGGCAGCAGTCTTTCCTCAGCACACAATTTGACAAACAATCTGTCAAAGCATCTAATCTTGCTAACGGATGTCAAACTAATGGATAACGTTTCATGCCAAAAAAGGAGCCTCAAACTCATGTACATTAGCTTGACTCTGAATTTGAGGCACCATTATCAATGGGCTAGTTTCTAGGTTTTCAGATAGATAATTCATTATCATATTTGCTGATTCATGAAGCATGTAAAGTACTAAAAGGACTATAGGTTTTTCACTTGTATTTATACAGGTTTAATACCATAACTTAATACTGTAAATTATATACGTAAATCAATATATTATACATGTTTTCCAGGCAGGCTATTAGTTATGTAGGTACAATAATATAACTTCCAGGAAGTTACAAGTACTATACACAAGAAAAATCATGAGTATTTTGTAAAGGATTACTTTTTGGAAGTAACTACACCAACATTAGACACTGATCAACGATGGATGAGGTAAAAATGGACAATTATTCATGACAACAATTGGATTACAGTCTAATTTTTACCCATATCATAGACCTATAATGTAGGTGGAGATCAAAAAGTGAGACATGATTGTAGGTTTTTATTATACGGGAGATCTGAGAAATCAGAAACAACAGCAATGGAAATTATAATGCACCTATTATTGCAAGCTGAACTGTCATATGAAGCATACTGTACAAAAATAAAAAATAAATCTGCTGTTATAATGAGCTTAATTCACCACACACTGATTAGTGACACTTTGGCTTTTCTATGCAGATAGTTCTAAATCAATACTAAGTGTGAGGCGGTGTAAGGATTGTGAAGTTTTGTTTAAAGAAACCCTGTAGTTTACACTGATATGTGCCGGTTTCTGCATTTAATTATAATTCCTCTTGGCGTTGCACAGCTCCATACACGACTGTGGTGTCCACATCGGTCTTCTTTTGCTTAGTCCTCCTTTCCTTGTTGCCAAAATGTAGCGCTGCATAGTTTACTTCTTCTGTTTTCTGTGTTTAAAAAAGCGCAGTCTAATGTTAAAAATGTTCTTAATTTAAGCATTCATTTAAAGTGAATAGATTTTGAAAATTATTTCATCAATCCACTTGTAATTAACACCTACCTTGTCAATTGCAGGGCTTTCTTCACCTGTTCCACCTGAAAAAACACACATATGATCTGTACCATTAACTGCATGTGTCATTATAGTACGTTTTAGTTACTAGTATATTTAATTTACATTTGAAATCAGCCCCTTTTACCAAGTATAACTTTAATTGAAATATAATAACTGAGAATCTGATAATTCTCCATTGTATTTTTCCAATGTGTGCATAAATTAAATGCTGTCTTTGCTGCTGTATAGCAACATTTTGCATAATCATTCTTACCCCATCTTTTCTTTTTTAAACGATGGCAGAGACAAATCATGAACAGTATCGATACCACATTTGTTGCAACTAATGCCACCGTTAGGTATTCATAGTGTATTTTTCCTAGTGTAACAAGAAAAAGTCATTAATTTTACTGCAATATTTTAAAAGCAACTTTAACAAATTAATTACACAACCATAATCCTTGTTTCAGTCTACACTGTAGATTATAATCCAATGTTATAAAATTTGAGCAAAATATCATTTGAACAAAATAGCACAAGAACAAAGATTAAAACCCTATTGTATGACAGGAGCTAAAGATCAGATTACACTTACCATCTGTTATATTATTGTCTTTAATTGGTGTTTTTGGTGAAGCTACTGTAAAAGACATGCATATTCACAAATTATAGTCATCTGATTTTCGAAGGCAAAATTTCTTTGACGCGTTTACAAATTGCAATTGATATTTTAATCAAGAAGGATTAAGCAAAAAAGTTAATTACTAAAGAATTTAAACAAAGAATAATAATAATACCAATAATAATAACAATAATAATAATAGTAACAATAATAATAATAATAAGAAGAAGAAGAACAACAATAATGATAACAACACAACAGTAATAATAACAAAAAGAGCAATAACAAAAATAATAATACATTTTCATCTGTATATCAGTTTCATTTCAATTTTCAAGTCTTGTGCTTTAGTTAAAATGTGCTTATACAATGATTTAATACATAAACATTAAAACATTATGGTCTAAATGACAATAATAATTATGAACAACATTTGAAAATGAGGCCAAAAGCTCTTGGCATATTCTGGTATGTTCTGGATTTGAAAACACATATTTAATGTGCATATTCTAAAGCTCTGGTGCTAAGAAAGAAAATGATTTTCCACCAGCTGAGACGGAAGTGATTCTAGGAATTTCCAGTAAGTAGACGACCTTTAAGTTTCTTTGCCATTATGTTCAGAATCATATTTGTGCAATATAACTGAATTGCTTAATCTGTGAATTGCCTGTTAGAGTGTTAATCTCATCCCCTCATCATCTGCCGCTATTTTATTGCATTTATTCTTATTTTTATTGCATTATTAACACTTTCATAAGTAATTTTACATTACCGATCTGCTAGTACAGCACACTAAATCCTCACACACGAATGATATGAGATGAGCACTTGGTAAACTAACATCTGGTACTAATTCAAGGACTTCAAAGGTTGCTTTTGAAGACACTGAAAAATCCAGAAAGTTCATAGTTGAGATTGTAAGCAATACTTATGTTTGACAGAGCTTAGCAGTGGGAAGTTCCTGGTCATACAAACTTTCATGTCTTTATTAGAATCTTATGTGTGACTATGTCATTGAATCTGACTAGGCTGAACAATATCAGCATAAAAGGGAAATGCAACATAAAGCATTTACCAAAATGTTCTGTTTGTAAAGCCACTCAAGTACAAAGAAAATCAGATTATCTTTGTCTATAGCAAAGCTGATCTAAATTCCATTCCTTTCATACTCACCAACAGTATGTTCCTCAAGGATCATCTTACTTCCATTTCCAAAAAACAAATGTCCATAACTATGCATTCCACAAAAATATGTTGCTGCATCTGATGATTCCACTGATGAAAATGACAAATTGAAGGTCTTTTGGTTCCATGTGACTTTGATTCTGGACTCGTTCTTAAATTGTTCACATGCTGTCACATCGTTTGATAAAGATTTAGCTGTAGCTATACATACTGGAGCTTTGTTTAGAGAATTTTTAATCCAGAATATTGAAAACCGCCCATCTGTCTGAATGTGGCACATAAAACTGGTCGAGTGTCCAGGTTGGACCCTTGCTGTTGAGTATAACTGTGAAACAAAAACTCCAGCAGCAGGTCCAACTAACAATGAAACACAAAGCACAGATGTTTTTTTTTTTTTAACCTACATAAAAAGTACACACGATCATATAGTAATCTAATACTCTAAATCTTGTAACTTCACAACCTTAAATTTTAAATGCTAACTGTTCATTTCTATCATTTTATCCCTGTTCATATTTTTTCCTTTTCTCTCTTGCTTACAGTACAAAGTTCATATCAAGTTAAATAGATTTTGCATTTGATATACTCACCTTGGATCATGACTAAATAAGTTAGATACACTAATCCAGTCATATTCAGATTGGTTTAAAGAAGACTGTCCTCTCCTCTACAGTACATTCATCTAAAATGCAAACTCTGGTAAGATGAAGGAAAAGTGGGTGGGCTGTGGTGGTGTTATTTTTACATACAGAGACATCATTGGCCATTGAGGTCATTTACATTATAGCATATGTTAATTTTCCTTTTACATTGATTCAGAACACCTATCTACAGCAATAGAAATCATTTTGTAATTCAATTCAATTCAATTCAATTTTATTTATATAGCGCTTTTTTCAACCAGGTTGTCACAAAGCAGCTTTACAGAGTCCAGGTCCAAGCCCCTAGTGAGTGAGCCAAAGGCGACAGAGGCG
>JBBJLS010080927.1:0-25145 GCA_037577275.1 Bryconaethiops microstoma
CGGTTCTGAATATCGGTTATCGGGCACATAAACATGCAAATAATTGGTATCGGTATCGGTAATAAAAAATCAATATCAGTCGATCACTAGGTAGGATACCTGCCTCTGGACCAAGAGGTCATGGGTTCCTGAACAAATCCCTTAACCCTGTTTATCCTGTTCCCTGTAGGTAGGGAGTGGAAGTCACTTTGGAAGTCGGTTAAATTCCGTAAATCTAAATGAAGGCACTTTTAATGATCAGCATGGGCACTCTGACCAGTCTGCGACCAAGCAGCTCGTATGTTTGTGAGGGTGACGTGACTCATTGTGCAATGTGCTGTAAAACAGCGTGTTTTCGATTGTTAGATTCTGACATCTTTGTATCTTCATTCTTATTTAATGTAATTATTCTTGATGTTGTGTTTCTTTGATATGAATTTCTTTTTCAATTTAAACTTAGGCCAATTCCAGTGTATGTTATACTTACAAATTTCCGACAAAAGTCTAACATATAGCAGATACTGCACTGGTCTTAATTACAGCCCAAAATGGCAGAACTTTACAGTTTATTGCAATGTGAATATTCTTAATGTTAATGAATTATTTAAAATTAGTTCGTTAATGTTTATTAATTATTTCATATACAACCTTAAAAATCATTTATTAGCAGTCGTAATAAATAAATATGTTACAGTTACTTGTTTCATCTGACGAATATGAATATGTGATGAAGCGGACAGATATAATTCCGAGTGACGGAGAAGATAAAGTAAGATCAATTACCACCTAAGTTTAACAGTAACTGGGCCTCCTCATTTGTCAAGCAACAGGTCACTGTTTCCCTTTTTATTTGTTTGTTATAACTGCTTATTAATGATTTTTATGACCTAATAAACCAGTTTTCATTAAACCATTCATAAACCCTTTAAGGGTTGTCTTATTTTAAATGATACCAGTTTATTAACCAAAACGTTTACTTCAAGCTGTTCTTCACCTATTTAATTTAGACAGCAATAAAACCAAGCTTTGAGAAAGTGCTGAAACCACAACATGGCACAAGTGTAAGGTGTGAGCTTGCTATGTGCTTACACACAAATAAAATATATTTCATCAGTGCAGTTCTGTATTTTAGATGTTTGCTTCTTTTGGACAGAATTGAATTGATATTTATGTGCAACCACTGCATTGTAATCAAGTAAATCTAAACCAGCATTTTTTGGAGTGTGATAGCAATGAAATATCACTGATGAGAAATGTAATGTGTGTTTCTTTATTGTGGCTACAATCATGTTCCATTATGCAGTTAGTCAAACTTGTAACATCACAGTTAAGCAGGCATCCGTAATGGCGTCTTTTGATAACCACACTGTAAAAATGGCAAAAAAATATCAGCGAATGCGTACAAATATCAATAAAATGATCGCCAATAGCAGCAACGTTGTTAAAGTAATTGTGTAGTGACATTTTATGTGTATCCGACCACTTCACTTAATTTAATCATTGATTTAATAATTTTTAGGCATTTTTAAAAATATATATATCCTATCATATAGCACGTAGCTTTAAAAAAAAAAAAATTAATTGCTTATGTTATTTAGTTATTTATGTAGTTTTCTGAAGTGAAAGGTTTACATATCACTGCTTTACCCAAATTTCACACTCATATTTCATTTCATTTAAAGAAATGGTTATAGAAAGATTTGGCCATTATGAATTATTCATTAAATACTGTGAAGTTTTCAGTACCTGCTATGATTATTCTGAATCTACTAAGGATTATTCAGTACTTACTCTACTCTGAACTATTCAGTAACTACTATAAACTGATGTGCTATAGTTGTGAGAGTGAGGAACTACAGTTACAGTTCAAAAGAAGCCAAAGTGTCCTCAGACCTTCACTTGCATGACTCCGGGGCTTTTAGTAAAGGGATCCAGTGATGCTGTGTGAGATGTTTCTGATGGGTTTTCAATCTGAGATGAAGCTGAGCTGTGTTTGATTGACGGCATTTCCCCTCAGTGACCCCCTGTGTGTGTGTCTGCTGTGTGCTGATTGGCCTGTGGGGTGGCCGTAACCTCACGCTACAGAGCAGCTGCCACTCCGGGTTCAGGCGGCGGCCAGCGCGCCTCGCCGGAGGTTAAAAAAAAAGAAGGGGAGGTTGCTGGGAAGACTTTGATCATATTTTCTCTGCCCTCCTCTCTGTTTGTGATTCTTTCCCCTGTTAGCTTCCATTCTGGTTCTGGTGTTCTGTTCATCTGTGCCAAGCCAACCTTCTCTCACATCCTGTCTTCTCAGCTCTCCCTCTCTTTTTTCCCCCATGGGTCTGTCTTCCTTTTCATTCCTTCTCTGTTCTTCCTCTATTCATCCTCTTCGTGTCTTTGCGGGAAAGAGCACGGTCTAACTGATGTCTCGACCGTGTGTTATTTTATTCATCTTTTTTTTTTTTTTTCCACTTTCCCTTTTTTCGCTGGGTTTATTTTTCATTGCTACCAGGCGATATATTGTCAATATTGATTCTGAATGAGGCAGTAAAAACAGGGTGCCCGAGTCAAACATAACAATGCCGGTAAAACGAAGCAAAATATTTGCGGTGTCACCGTGGCTGTGCTGAAATCCGTTAACTCGCACTGTTGCATCGTATTTGCATTGAAAGGCCTCATTAAGATCACATTCTCCATTAAATATCAAACCCTGCGTTGTGTGTGGCTACCAAAACACGCGCCCACACCACATAGGCCGCGGTGTATCGTTTGGAGGAGTTTAAAAAGAATGACATTTGCTGGAAAGCTTTTCCGCTGGCCTCAGCGTTAAAGTTAAGCGTGATTCCAGAGTGGGACGGCCACTAATAGAGCCTGTGGTTTCTTTAGGGTTCTAATGAGGGCAGCGGAATGGGGCGGCTGAAAAGCAATTAAATATCCCCACATCATCATCCTAGAGGGATCTGGAAGCCATAAGAACATGAATACACTTGTACTTACCTGAAGAAGTAGATTTTCATACGTATTTTTGTGTGTTCTTTTAGACCTGAATTGCTGTTTACATTGTTTCCAGTCCATTTTTCAGTCCAAATTGATTTTTTACTAAAATCTTATGGCATTAACTTGCAATAAAAGCCTTTATTACTCCTTAAAAATGACTGTTTGGAAATAGTGAACTGGATATCAGCGTTAAAAAAAAAACGGATTCTGTTGTGAATAATTTAAACCGGTGTATTGTTTGATTGTTCTGACCTGTGCATCTACAGTGTGTGTGAACTTAATGACCTAGTTTGGCCTTGAAGGGATCATTCAGGCAAAAACAGCTGAAAGGGAGTGAAGACTACCTCTGTTTGTTACTAATAATGATAGCATTTTGGCCTGAACTTAAAGAACCCAAATGTGAGCCTATGTTTCAGATCTTCACTCTCACAACTACATAACTTACCTATTAGTCATTACCCAATAATTCATACTGAAAAAAGGATTGAAAGTAATAAAAAAAGGTTTTTGGGTGTAATGGTATCCCATAACATTTGAAATAATGGTATTTCAGAATTTTTGTGCCACATAAACTAGCAAATAAATTTAAGTGCGATTTGCAGTTCACATACATGACCTAAGAACAACCTTTGTTAGGCTAGTGCTACCTTAACTTAGCTAGCAAGCTAACAACCCACACCAAAGGACATGTTTGGCTGTGACTAACTTCTTCTCCTCTGACACAATTTAAGAATAATGACTGAAATCTGAAGGAGCGAAGTTGAGAGACTGGTTCTGGAGTGGAAATTAGTCAGAGCCTACATTTTGTGTGTGGAGCTGTTAACCTGTTAGCTCAACTAGCTCTTTAACCACAGACAGCTCCACTCGACTGTAATTAGGGTTCTAGAGGTAGCCTAGGTAGCAGGTTCACACAACAAAAGGACAGGTTAGATTCTGGCAAACTGATGCCACAGGTTTAGAGGATGAAGACTGAAAGTTGAGTGACAGTTATCATCATCCAGAACTGTTATAAATAATAATCCTGCAGGTAAAGCTGCTCAGTGACAGCCGGCCTTGTGTTGATATGCTAAGTTTGTTAACTCTGTGTAACATGTCTGATTAACACACCCCCTTTGTGCCTTTGTGTATCCGCCACTGGTCTCACTCCGCTTGCTACCCTCTCCTCCCACCTCTCTCTGCCCTCCCTTCACCCTCCTCTCTCCTCTGCTCTCTTCCCAGCCCCATGCCAGCTGCTCATTGGTCACATGGATCCATGCCAGTGCTGGCAGCTGGCACCACTAGTGGTATTGAGACAATGACACTGCTGCTGCCTCTGATGGCACGCTTGGCACTCCGCCAGTCCCTCCTGCTGCAGGGGGAGGATGAAACGAGAGGGAGAAAGAGATAAAGCAGTGAAAGGGGAGAGAGAGAGAGACTGAGAAAGAAAGAGGTGGGAGAGAGAGAGAAAGAGGGGGGAGGAAGAGGAGTCCCAGCGGGATCCATTGTTTCCCTTCATTCCATTCAGAGGATGGAGAAATAAAGAACGAATGAGCAATTATATGGTTGTTTAGGTTTACTCATTTCTCTCTCTCTGTCTCTCTCTCTCTCTCTCTCTCGCTTTCTCTCTATTTCTCTCTCTCTGCTCATCACCCTGACCCTGGGCTAATTCATTAAGCCTTGATCCAGTGTACAGCTGGCTGGGGCGGCTGCCTGATGTCAAAGAATAATTACAACTGTGCAGTCTGCTTCGTTTGCGCTCCGCATGCTCCGGCCTTTCATGCGCCTGTAGACTCGCTCGTCGCCTTTGTCATCTTTAATCACGTCTATATTTACGGCCTGAGGGAGAGGCTCTGCGCGGAGGCAGTGAATGGAGCCTTTGTTTTTCCGCGGATAATGTGGGTCCGTACAACTGCAAATTACGCGAGCGAAACTTAAGAGACATTGTAATGTATGTTTGTGAACAGACCGCAGGTGTCCCTCCTGAAATCTGCTGGCATGTAAATTGCAGTAAAACGTAATACCCCCACCATAAATTGAAAACAGAGCTTGAACTTGAGACGCTGGAGCGGAAAGCGCTCGTTTCGGAGATGCATTGACGTCGAAGTGTTGAAAAGACATATTTGGGCAAGTCAGTCAGTTTTCGCTGAATTAATGCTGCCTGAGTGAGATTTTCACCACAGGAAAATGTAGCATTGCTTCGGAGCAGTAAACCTGGTGCATGTGCCAGTGAGGGAGAGATTGGGGAAGAGGTTTGCGTGTGGGCTACATGTACATGCGTGCAGGAGAAATGTAAAATGTGCTTCGATACGACCACAATATGCATGTCTGAATTTAACATAGGATTCTGAAAGCTGTGTTCACATTACCAGACTGATTTCTCAGTAATGTGACAGATTTGAATTTTTAAAGCTGATCTTTATAAATCAAGCCTGAGCTGCTTTTATATGTGGTCCAGGATTGGATGCATATGCAATTCTTGGACATGCGATCCTAATGATATTTTTTGGAACTCAGAATTCATTTTTTTTTTTCTTCTCTGCATGCACATGAAAGCATCTGGCCTTTTTTCATCTCCTTCCCTAATCGTGAATAGCTGAGAGCTGTTCAGAGCTAATGATCTTTGCTATGGATATTTGTGCTGCTGGCTTGTTCAATTGTTGAAATTTATAATGAATTTGGATCATTATTTGTTACTCATTACAATGTGAGTGCTTCATTCACACTAGACATAGAAATGGGTCACTTACAAACACACCTGAGGCCTAACAAGGCTGAAAGGTTGGATATTACAGTGTGAATTGAACCAGAAACATAGTCTGCAAATGCAAATGTTGTTCTAAAACGGGTTAAGACACTTTCGCTTGTCCGACCTGCAAGGCAAGTAACAAAAATGAGTTAAATATGTTCATGAATGCTTTTTATGTGGTGTAGATAAAATACTGCTTTCGTATCAGTTTCTATGCATTTTCATTACGTTTCATTTTATGAATAAATATTGTTAAAGGAGGTCTTCCAACAACATGCCTTTGAGACATTAATGCTACTTTACTCCTGGTTTTAAACAAGAGAAAATCTCACTCAGGCTTCACTTGTTGATCGAACATTAGCAAATTGTGCAAAATATGGAATCAGCTGCATTTCCAATGTCTCACCTCATTTTCTCTGCAGCCCTCTCAGATTTGTCAGAAGGCTGGTGTGCAGGCCCTGAGAGATCATGTGGAGCAGTACGGCCTGATTGCGCCAGACTGCACAAGTAGAGCCCACTGTGCCAAACAGACAGATGGAGAGAGAAAGACAGTGAAAGAAAAGGAGAGAACCAGAGAAAGAAAGAAAGGAAGAAAGAAAGAAAGAGCTAAGATGAATACAACTGTATAATGAAAGGTAGAGTGTGTATTATGTGAGCATATCGGTTCAATCTGGAGTCTTTCAGAAGGAAATGTGACAGTGTGTGTGTGTGTGTGTGTGTGTGTTTGTGTGTGTGTGTGTGTGTGTGTGAGGGAGATGAATTAAAACAATGATGTGCTGCTTGACAGGCTGCATTTTAGTGAAGTGAAAACAGATCAAAGTGTGCTTCACGTTGTGTGTTAAACAGCTCCTGGGTGGGATAAGCCAAAAAAAAAGCCCCTCTTTTGTGTTGATATTGGAACGCGCTGTGATATTTAAGAAGTCAGGAAACTGTGCTGTAATTTCAAAAGGCATAATGCTCTTTTTTCCCCTCCAGGATTTTACGCAGGACTTGAAATTTTATTCCCTTAATTGCTGTGAGGCTAACATTAGCGCTGGAAAAGTCTGCTCAGCGAGTGATTAGAGGGGAAGGCCTTTTCTTTTTCTATTTTGCTGGTGTTTTTATTGTACTGTCCAGACGCTGCTGTACAGACCAGCATACTGACCCTGCACTGACCCGCGTTCAGTTACAAACATTTTCACGCGCACACCCCTCTTTCTTTCTCTCTCTCTTCTCTTTCTTTCTGCTTCTCTCTTTTTGGACCTTTCTTTTCACACTTTTTTCTTTCTTTCTTTTTTCTTTCTTTTTTTTTTTCCATCATACTGTCTGTCTTGGTATTTTTCTGTCTCTGTTACCATCCTTGAGTTTCTCTCTTTGCCTGCCTTTCTTTCTCTATCTCTCATTCTCTTTCTCAGTCTCTCTCTCTCACTTTTTCCCCCACTTTGTCTGTTTTCTGTTTCTCATTTCTCTCCCGCCCCCCCCTCCATTTCTTTCTACCTCAATCCTCTTCTTCTTTCATTTCCATACCTTATTAAAATGACTGGGAGAAGCAAAACCAACATCTATACCTTCTCAAAACCTCCGCCCACCTAAAAACGGGATATATTCTAAGTGTGTTTATTTGGAATCAAAGGCATGTTGAGTGCTGCGTGTGGGGCTGGGAGGCGAGGCAGGGGGGCATTTAGGCTGTGAGTGAAAGTGCTGGCACCAGCTGTTTGACGGGTTTGAGTTACACAGCTGCGCTCACCCATGAATCCCCTACCCCTCCTTGCCCCCCAAAGTCCATTCCCAACATTTCTGCTCCATAAATTACCCAAAACTGCGGACAGCAGCGCGCACAAGATTTTTAAAAATTTTCGTACTGTGTGAGTGTAAATCTCTGACACAGCAGTTGTAACGCTTTAGGAAACGATTCAGTGCATCCTAAAATCTCTGATTTCAGCAGGACTCTGTACAGCTCGGTTATCTTGGTATGATTCAGCATCGTCTTCAAATCGTGCGCCTGTCATTCTTCTGCATATGTTCTGTAGTATCTAGGGACGCTGTTAGCAGCAGTTTGAGAAGATGTGATGGTGCTTGGTGTGATATTAAAGAAGCAAATGCTAACTTTCAACCTCCAGCTTAATAGCTTCAAGTGATGGGATAAACCTAACTGACCATTACTCAGTTGGAGAGAAAGTTGGATCAATTTTTGAAAATAAATTGGGATATTCCAATCTAAAATATACATTTCTGAGCTTATGAAGCAACACAGCTATTACACACATTTACAGCTTTGCACATACTTATTATGTATGATTACTGTATCAGTTTATATATCAGATATTATATACACGTATAAAAGTATATACATTTCTATCAAATATACTCTTAAAAAAGTGGTCAGTGTTCACAATATGTCACACCATCAGCATACTAAGAATGCGATGATTTTATTGCAGCATTTTTAAGCATTGGCAGCCTTGCATGTATTTCTGAAACTGCATGGGTATATTAAAGTAAAAATGTGTGATGATGTTATATTTTTGCCATCTCGGCCACCTCTAGACTGGAGAATTGGCCAATACTTAGTATTAAGGGACTCGGATCAGGCATTGCCTAATAAAATCCCTCTGTTCTCTGCACGCTGCTAACAGTGTGTGATGAGAGCACTGAGAGAAATCGTAGTGTAGCATGAGCGGATGCCAGGCCGTAATGATGGGGTTGAAGGGGCTGTGTGTGAGGGATTGGGAGTGCGTTCGCTGACAGTACGCGCTCCAGACTGATTAAAAGCAGTACCCGTATGTGTAGCTCGTTATCTTCTCTCTGTTGGCAAAACCATAAGCGTTGTGTTTGCATGAAGCTGACAGCGTTAAAGAGGGAACACTTTGACGTGTATCTGTCATTAGTGACCACTGCGGGCCAGATTTAAATCCTATCATACTGTTTTGCCTAAACGTTTCAGCGTGTCCCGTAGAATGTTTCCCTCCTTTCACTGCAAACGGAACAAACGGACTGAAAATCGTCAAAATCACTTTCGGTTTTCGACGGAAAGGGAAACGGACCTAAAAATGTAATGAAAACAGAATAACAGGTCTACATTTTGTACGGCTTTATTTTGTAAGGCTTTATTAATAAGAAAGGTAAGAAATATTGACTAAAAACACGGTTTCTGTGAAGGACATGTGATCTTTATTCACTGTTGACAGGAGTGTTGACAGGAAATTCAATGTCAAAGAACTTTCCCAGGTTTCTGTCACAAACAACTAACAAAATCGACAAATCAAGGGAAGAGTGTTAAATTGAACACTGCACATGATTGCTTTATATAAAGTAAAGGTTTACTGCATTACTTTATGTTGGCCTGAACATTTGTGTAGCTGATGATTAAATGATTACTAATAATTTGATAATTATATTATTTATATTGGTAGCCCGCTTCTAGTGATAGTGTGACAAGATAGGGCTACTTATCCATGGCCCACCCTGTATTAGCAGTAGTCTAAGCCCAATGATGCATGTGTGACTTTCCTGGTTAGTCCAGTTATACCTTCAAAATTAAAGTCAGTACATTGCTTAGTTCTGAAATGATATACAGATAACAGGCACATACATTGGTTTAGATTAAAATGTGGTGTTCAGACAGGACTGATAACAGCTTTTGTTATGGTAATAAAAAAATATAACTTAGGCCAGGGCCAATCAGAAACCAATCTGGCTGGCACAGATCGTCAGCATGGCATGCAGCCCTCGTAATGCGTCACATGTAACTTATGGATCGCTGCCACCTTGAAGCCTGCATTTTTTCCATTTAGCCTGTATTTCTGCTGCTGTTTGTCTGCTGATTTAATACATTTAGAAAATTTTTTTTTGCCAAATGATTTCTTAAAGAGCAAGCTCCTGGCCTTGCTGACGGCCTGGCAGAGAAACTCTCGTTCTGTTGTGTTTGATTTGATCTGGCTCCATATCCGCTCACAGCAGTGAGCCACATCAGAGAGGTTGGAGTATATCATGCGTTACCAAAAAAAGAAGAAGAAGATGAAAACTTTCCAAAAAAAAAAAAAAGCCTGACATTCAAGCAGTAAATTATCTGGCAGTACGCTGAGGTTTCATTTGATAAGTTAAAATATTTGCTGTAGAAATTAGCTCGATCATTTATCTAATTTACTATCTAATGTATTGCCTGGACTCAAGCTGTTTTGACATTTATTGCAGTGCACTGTGTGAGTGTTTGGCACATCATGAACTTTCCTTCTCTGCCAGGTGCTTTGTTCACACAGCTACAGTTCAATACATATAATCTCCCCTTGTGTGTGAGTGTATGTGTGTGTGTGTGTGTGCAAGCAAGAAAGGTAAGTTATACTTGGACAAAAGCTATGCTGTAAAAAATTATTTCGTAAGGTTCATGATGCCCCTCCTGAATATGTTGATTTTAGAATATTTGAATGGATTATAATAACATGCATGGGTTCATGTTTTTGGACAAAACAGAATTTTCTGGCTATTAACATTTCTAAAAATAAAAAGCCTGGTTTATTGCTGGAGGACGGCATGTGGGTAGCACTGTGGCCTCACAGCAAGGTCTTGTGTTTGATTACCAGTTGGGACGGCCAAGGGTCCTTTCTGTGTGGAGTTTGAATCTTCTCCGCGTGAGTTTCTGCCAGGTACTCTGGTTACTTCTCACAGTCCAGACGTGCCCGTCAGTTGAATTGGAGATTCTAAATTTCCCCTTGGTGTGGATGTGAGTGTGCGTCTGCCGCGCGACGGATTGGCGACCTTTCCAGGGTGTTCCTCTGCCTTTCGCCCTGTGAGCGCAGGAAAATCATCCGGCACCCCCTGTGACCCTGGTTAAGAATAACCAGTTCAGATAATGGATGGTTGGTTTATTGTTTTTAATGTGTCTGTAAGCTGAAGTTTACAAAAAGTTTATGTTTAGGGGTTTTTACAGTAAAAAATGAGAATTTTTCTGAATGTATTTTCCAATTTTCGCTTTTTTTGGTTTTGCTGGACCTCAGCTACCATTAGTAGTTACCTTGCAACCACGTAGCAGCCATCCCAGTTGCCATAGCAACCTTACAATCACACTTCACACTTCTTGCATCTAGTTTTAAAATAATACTGTATCATACTAAAGTAATCCATCTGAATCAAAACCACGTTTGGTGGAATGTGAAGCTGCAGACATTTCCTGAGCATAGGAGTTTTTGGGAGCTTGAATTGTAAGTAAGCATCCTCTTCTGCTCTCTTAACTTTCTGTTTGAACTTTAAGACAATCAAAAAGTGAAGGGAGCAGGGGTTTGAAGTTAATACTTCAAATAATTTTTGCAGTGTTTTTTTTTTTGTGAGTGTGAGTGAGTGAGTGTGTGTGTGTGTGTGTGTGTGTGTGTGCAGGTGAAGTGCCCCAGACACTGCTGTGAGGGGGATTTGGTTTCTTGGCTCTGATCTGTCTGTCTGCTGCCTCTCTTATATTGATCAGGGTTTTCCAGTCTAATTATAGTGCTCTGCCCGCTGCGTCGGCTCCCTGCAGCAGCTTACAGGTCTGCACACTGTCCGGCTCCAGCAGCTTCCTGAGCTGCAGGGGACATGGGGAAATCAGCCCGAATCTTCTACAGAAGTGCTTTCATTCATTTAAATCAAGACCACAATTAAGGCCGTGATACATTGTTTGCTTTGCGCTTTTCAAAGTGACACCTTGGCAAAAAAACAATACATTCCCACAATTTGCTTATGGGGTTTATGGCTGTAACATGTTGTTACTGACAAAACAGATAAAAATTGAGACAAAACAACAAACTATTACTGTTCGATTTTTGCAACCGATAGTGTCAAGTGTTTTATGTTTACGTTTTATACTGTAGTAGTTTTGGTCGTAGTGCTTTACGGGCTCATGTAGTCTCTCAGAAGATGAGGAAGGGTTACCACTGTTTTTCGTAGTTTTTCATCGTTCTTTTCAAAGACCTTTTTGTGTGTGTTATAGCTTTCTCATGCTTACATGTTCTTGGTTTTGTAACAGTGATGGTGTTTTGTTTTCCAATTCATCAGTTCAGCCACTATTGCTCACATTGAGTTCCTCAGTGGCATAACTGTCGAAGACAAGGGTGCTCAGGCAAAGGACAGGCCTAGAGTTTTCAAAAATCTATGTTATAACAGTACATTATATGTAACTAAAATCCTTTGGAGACAGAAATTCCAAAGGTAATGTAAAAAATAATTGCATACAGTGTCAGAAATGACATACGCAAGTCTGTTACTTAACAACTTGACATGTTTTAAGGCATGTGATTATTCAGGCCTGCTGTTCGCCCAGCACTGGTTTTGTGTACGCTTCCTTTACTTGTTAGTAAGATTAGCTTTATTGCCCCAGTGCAAAACCAAAGCATGTTTTATCTGATCTACTACATTGGGTTGAAGGAGAAAACTGTAAATTTGATTTTTCTCAGAAATGTTCTTCATGACGCTTCTTGCAACAAACTTATATTTACATGTTGATTACAAACTACATAAAAAAACAGATGCACTAATTTGACTTGATTCAGATGTGTACTCGAGTAAATTATATTGCTTCGACAGAGTTATTGATAAAAAGTCCCAAAACTCTGCTAATTTATTGTACAGTTTATTATTCATGTTGAATAGTATACACATTGAATCTGAGTCAATCAAATGCATCGCTTTTTTCAATGTAATTTACTATTTTCTGCATTTGAGGTACTTTCTATTTATCTTATCTGCACTCATGCTAAAGAGAATAATAAAAGAATATTGGCAGCAAAATCCCAGCTAGGGCTACGCTTAATGCTGAGATTGTTTTCATCAGTTGTGGTCTTTCCTTGGAACAAAGTCAGGAAACTGCCATAGAAGGTTAATGTGACTGCAAGGAATAAAAAAAAAAAAAAAGACTGCGAAGGAAAGAGGGAACGAGTGAAGGAAGGAGGGAGGGAGCGGCAGATATTGCTCTTTTATAATGAGCAGTCCAGATGGCTTGAGGTTAATGTTAATGTTTGCCACATTGCTGCATTGTAGCTCAGAGTATATCATAAAAAGCGAGCGAGGGATTGAAGTGGAATCAATAAGAGTGAGAGTGATAGAGAGCAAGAGAGAAAGAAAGGGGAGAGCAGGAGTGAGAGAGAGAGCAAGAGAGTATCTGGGAAAGTGAGAGCAGATTTGGCAGCAGAGTGTGGCTGAGGGGAGGGGTGGGGTGTTATTGGAGAAAGGGCATCTGAGGACACAAGTAAACGTCACACTTTCCTCTCGTTCTCCCTCTCCTTATCCCTCTATCCTTTAACCGTGCCTGCAGGAGTCATTTTCACACTGCACATGGACTTCTCCTCACCTGCTCTCTCTCTCTCTCTCTCATTCTCTCTCTCTCTCTCTCATTCTCTCTCTCTCTCTCTCTCTCTCATTCTCTCTCTCTCTCATTCTCTCTCTCTCTCTCCCTCTTTCTCTCTCTCTCTCTTTTTCTCTCTTCTCACACTGACTTTTTTGGGATATGCTTGGAATGACATCTTTTGTCAAATGATTCAATGTTAACCCATTAAACTGCATGATTATTATTCAGTATTGGATTCAGTATTATGTATGTATGTATTTATTTATTTAGTGTTGTGCTTTTAGTTAATACTAACTGTGATAAATGATATTATTGGCTTTTTTAGTATATGCAGCTAATAAAGTACAAGCCTGAAGTGCTTGGCTGTTCATACTAAACTGTCCGAGAACAGGACCAACTCCAGCTCAAATAAACACACATTACTCACCTTTGCCCTCTAAAGGTCTTACAGCACCAATCAGAAATTAGAACTCCTTTTTATAAGATGCATGAATTTTCACAATGAGTGTCTGTTGTCTGTTTTTACATTCACTTGCCTCAGCCCAACAGACAAAAATCCAGTTTGTACACGTAAACATGTACTATTTAAAGCCAAAAACTGCTAAACAATTGTGACTGTGATCAGCTCTAATTATTGTGACATTTTCTGGACATTAATCAGTATCTTAGAATTATTCAGTGATTACTAAGAACTATTCAGTGACTATCATTAATTATTCAGTATCTACCCTGAATTAATCAGTGTCTTCTATGAATTATTCAGTAACTATTATAGAACTAACGCTTGTGGCCTTTAGTCATTTTATTGCGGTTTCTTATGTGAACCTATAATGCATATAGTACAGTATATAGATTAATATGTACATTAAATTAGACCTTATATATTATATTTCATTATCTGTAGTCGAGTGTTTGTGGAGTATTTCTGTTTTGCATTGTGCATTGTTATAGAGTGCAGAATTGTCATTCTAGAAAGTAGAAACTTTGGCTCCTGATGGCAGCTCTTTCATTCCATAACACTAGATTGTGGGGCTGTGTGCACATGAGGGAAAACACTGCCACGTCATGGCTTCGTCCGTCAGCACTGACCACAAGGGCTGGACTTCATAAAGAGCCTCATGATGCTTCACAAATGTAGAACAGACTTTTCCGTGGAGGCCGTGTTTTGATTTCTGTTACTGTTCCCAACGGCACGTCAGGCTACCTGGCACTGAGCGGCAGCGAGACTGTAGATGGCAGATAAAGAGAATATAAAGATATTATTTAGCCTAATTCTGCTAAATAATATGAATTCCACTAAATCAGATGTGGACTGGGGCAGAACCGTCACTCTGGAGTAATCAGAGAGAGAGCAGGGTCCCGGAGCACTCTTGTGTCTAGCCTGATAATCGCCCCGCCCTGCATCCTGCACATACATGAGCCACAACGCACTGCAGAGCGAGAGAGAGAGAGAAAGAGAGAGAGGAAGAGAGAGATAACCGTCATGTTTTAGCTACGTGACCCTTCCAGCAGACAGATTCATCAAAAGTCTGGTTTTTTGGAGAAACCACTAAGCAGCCTAGAACTTGTGGTTCTGCCGTAGCCTTGAGGCTACACGTTGCACAACTTCCAAAACTACAATTACTGTTCTGTCTGTCACACCAACTGATAAACATTCAAATAGAGATGTTTTTTAAGACTTAAAGTAAATATACTGCCAAATATACTGCTTGGCCACCTCTCAGCCATCTGTAAATCAGGCGTGTTTTTCTGGACAGGTGTGTTTTTTGCTCTGAACACGTTCACACAGGATTTGGACTTCAGTGTGTTAGCTTTAATTGTGATGCCATTTACATTTATATTTGGTTGAACCACAGAGCATAGCTGTTCCCTCCAGTTCAGGGAACCAAAAGTAATAGGACACTTAACACTGTTAATCTTAACCAGCCACGTCTAAAATTGACCCTTGACCTAGATCTTTTTAGCTATTTTACATATGATGCAATATAACATAGCTTGACTGACAGACAACTGAGCAACTAAGTCAATAAGTAAACTGGGTGCCTTAAAATTGAACAGATTCTAGTAGAATCTTAAACACAGATTATTTTTCTGATCATTTAAAAGTACTTCCGCTTCAGTGAGCTCTAAGTTTAATTTTAAAGCAGTACTACTGTACTACTTTGGTCTTGTTTGTAGACAAGTGACCGAAATGATTCTAATACACTTGATTCTAAGTCCTGTGCAGCTTCATAGGATTCTGATAATAAGTAGGACGCTGGAAAACTTCACTTAGTGGGCTAAGTGACACCTGAAGGCCAAATTTTGCTTCTTTAGTTTAGAACAGGATCAAGGAGGCTAACATTGCTGACAAAGCCATACCCTGTCCTGAACCACAAGACGTTTTGGGGATGTGTTTACAGAAAAGATTTGGGTGACTATTGAGTACGAGTTTGTTGGCAGTGTTGGCTTCATAGCTCGACTGATCAACTACAAAATTGTGTACGTTCGATTTTTGCCAAACTATTCCTTTAAGGCCGGTAACTTGACAAAAATGTATTTAGCATTTACTTAATTATTCATAAAACATGCTTAAGTAGTTGTTAGAGAATAACAAAAACCGTGATGTGTCACAGGCCTATTTACCGGCTTCATTTGCATATTGAGTCAGCTTTACTGTGTGTGTGCGTGATTAGCACAGCGCTGCTCCATATGTTTGGCACGTTGTTATGCGTCAGTGGCTGCGGTCTCTCCTTGGCCGTCCTGTTGGTAAGTGTACTGGGGGAAAGTGCTGAGATGCAGGCGGGACGTCCCAGCAGTGTTTTTACAGCTCTGCTCCTCCTCCTCATCTTTACACATGCTGCTTCAACACCACAAGCTAGCACAGCAATGCTGCCTGACAATGCTTCTCTGTTTATTAATTAGTTGGTATGTACACAGAGTGTGAACAGTTTGGGAACACCAGCTTCTCTAAATGAAGAGCAAATTTCCAAAACTCACTCAGTCCAAAACCTTTTTTTTTTTCCAGAAAATTGCGTTTGACTTGTTTTACCTATTGGAAAGCCATTCTTACAGGAAATAATGTTTTTAATCTAAATTTTACAGTTACTTGTCATTTTTCAATGCCTGTTTCCAAAGTGCAATTCCTGCACACTTTATTATGGGCAAATTTGTTTCAAAATATAATTAAAATTTTTTTTAAGTAAATCGATATTAAGTGTCACAAAATTATGTACAAGTTTAATATTTATATCCTCCTACATGACACAGCATAGAGTCAATAACAGCTAACTACATAAAAATTGTAAACGTACTTCTGTCTACCAGTAAGTGAGTACCACTCATGACTGTGCGAGTGGACCGAGTGAGTTTTGGAAATTCACCTAATCTTGTACTGTGTATTATGCAAGGACTGAGTGAGTTTTGGTCACTTGTACTATTGCACATGAAGAGGTAATGTAAAGATATGCCAATAGTAGTGTTAGCTAAAAAAATCACAAAAAATTGACTGAGTGAGTTTTGGAAATTTGCTCTTCAAAAGTGCCTGCAATTACTAGTTCAACAAAAGACAGTTTCCTACTCATCCCAGATGTGGTTGACCAGCCAAGACATGTTTGAACATCACATTTCCGAATTGAAATCCTAAATGAAGAGCTGGGTGTGGTTCAGTGGGATGAGAGAGGTTAAGTGATGTGTTTTTTTATGGAAACATTTTGGGTGGCTATTGAATTTTAGCATTTGTTAGCAGTGTTAGCTTACAGCACCAGTGTTAAACTAAAGAAGCAAATTCTGGACACCAAACTTTTCTTGGCTGATCATCCATATTTCAGGCTTTTGAAAAATTGGGTTTGATTTTTTTTGCCAACCTGTTCCTTTAACAAACTACATAGAAAACTGCCTCTTGATGGTTTTCTTCAGAAAAGCTGTAAGACTGACAGAACTACACGAAAATACACGTTTATTCCAAAGGCCATACACAGAGCAAGATGGTTGATAATACAGAAAGGCAATCCAACAGGCAACGAAAATACAAAGGGGATATTCAAGAATCAGGATGAAGAAAAAAGGAAAGGTGTAAAGGAGAGTTCACTGACAACACTTTGCAAAGTCATGTGGCTAACAGCCGTATTTATACAGGCAGTAAAAGAGTCATGTGTCAAAACTCAGGTGAACCAGATCTTCACCTCAGGGGTCATCAGGGGTCTTTGCAGCAGTGTGGAAGAGAGCTGCGAAATGGGGCATGGTTTCTGGGGAATATCTGGAAGGACCTGACAGTTTAATGAACATGAAGCTGAGGCTTGAAGTTAATATACACGAAACACTGGCACATGCTAACCTTTTTATGGTGAAAAATGAAAATCAAATACTAGGAAGAAATCAAAAGGGCTTTTTAAGCTTCATTGTCAACGTAGCTGTTTTAACAGTGCGTGCATACCTGCAAAAGTATATTCTGGCACTCCTGGAGCTGAACCTTTTGTCGGCCATATATTTCATGATGAATAGACTAACAGAAGTGTTCTGAAATTGGGAGAAACATTGTAATATTTAAAGCTAGGAATGTTTTTACTTTCTCCTGCAAAGTCATGCTTTTGGAAAAACAAGGTTCCGTTCCAGTGATGAGATCTACTGTACATCAGCATAAACACACACACAGACAATCAAATGCAAAGTCAGTAGCAGCTGGCCTGGCTACTGGAGTCTGGTTCTGGAGGGATTTGGTGTTTGGCGGAATGTGTTCCCTGCTGTAACACACCTGTTTCGACACATCAGCCACACATTGCATGTGTACTTCCTGAGCAGAATCAGGTGTGTTGGTGCAGCGGAACTCTAAAATGAGCATTGGTCAAGCCAGGCCAGGTTACAGAAACGGCTACAGTTACCGAGTCAAGGCAGGTAAACAGATGCGACCAAGATAATTTTGTCACAGATCAAAAGTCATTAACAAATTATTTTGTAATGAGTCAATATCATTTGTGTCATTGCTCAGTGGTGGCCAGTTTAGTACCTTAGCGATCAAAGGACCATGAAATGTGAGAACTGCTGCGGTACTCGGCTGAAACAAGTGAACAAGTGAACTGGTGAATTCTATAAATTATTTAATAATAATAATTCTAATAACAAAAATAATAATGATGATGTTTGCATATCTCGCACAGTTATACTGCAGTTCAGCCTGTTCCATAAAATAGTTATAAGACGCTAGAAAAGGAGTAAAAGGAAAAATATTTACATAAAACATATATAGCTAGCTGCTACATAATGACCATGATGAGCCAAGCAGAAAGTATGACATGGAGTAAAGTCATACCACTGCTGTAGCAAACTTCAACAGTGTTTATAGCGATTCATTCAAATAAGAAGTTGCACTTTAATTCAAATCAGGAATGTGATTTAAGTACAAAGTATTCATTTGAATTTGTATATTATGGATTCATTTGAATCACTTTGCTATAGTCAGAACTTACCTGATGGCTTCTGACCCTGCCGTTTCCAGCCTGATGTGTTGCTTTTTGTTTTGTTCTGTGATTTTTTTTTTGTTCTTTCTGACAGTTAGTGCTAAAATGCTTGTATCAATTGCCTCATGAGGTTTTGCTGGTTGTTCTGTGATCATGATAAGTACCAGTGGTTTCTAAAACGTTCCAGCTGGAAATTTCCACGCTGCTGAAGCATAACCCCAACTTTATCAGGCAGCAGTGCACTACACCTGCCTGCAACAGCGCCCCCTTATGGCCAGAGAACATCTCTTTGCAATGTATGAACCTCTAGACTTTTTTTTTTTTTTAACTTCTAAAGTATGTTCTGTCATTTTGACATTCTATTTAAAATGTATAGTTTTGTAATTAAGTACATTTCAATTTATTTTACACTGTGTGTTTGGGCCAACACTCTTCTTCCACTTTCAAACACAAATCGGTTCTGGATTAAAAGATCAGAATCTGCATTTTCTACAGTATTTCTCCACTTGTTTCCACTTGTGAGAAATGATTCATGTACAATTACCTTTCCTTTGAAACCGCCAGTTACTACTAGCAACAGCTGCAGCTTTTAGGGCTTAATATTTGTTTTAACCAAACTGGTGTTGCTTGCCTAAGAAAAACTTTTAACTGAATAATGTATTTAATCTAAGCCATGTTAGATTGTTACTGTTGGCCCCTTCATCACAAAAAGTTTCTCAGAGCTGCAGTCCTCGTTCCTTTATAATGTGTTTACATCAGCGGAGAGTCTGTTTGTTATCCACAGTTACTGCTGCAGCTTCAGAACCAGAACTGCTGTTGGTGAGGAGCCTTTGAATGCAGTCACACTAAAACTTGGATAGAATGAGTTTTGGACTGGTGGGTTTGGGTTGGATACAAGGGGGGTGATGCCTCTCCGATAGCTGAGAGAAAAAGAGAATTGCTGTTTGTTATGGATAAGGAGCAGTGTGTGTGTGTGTGTGTGTGTGTGTGTGTGTGTGTATCAGAGGAAGACTGAGCTGGGGTTGGCCCACAAGCTTCAGCTCAAACCCAAGAGTTACACTCTCAGCCTTGGAGCTTTTTCCAAAGCAAACAGCCTCCCAGAGCCCACCCAACTTGCCCTGCTATATTCCACAGACACAAATCCATGCACGCCGCAGGCCTCATCTCATTCTTGTGACCTGCTGTCAGAGTGCCCTTCTCAGGGCCACTGGACATTCTGGGATGTTAGGAATGTTTCACATGGTCAACCAGAAACTCCTCACTTTGTAATCCTGGCAGCAGTGGCCAGCATACTAACAAGGTACTAATAAGCAGCGCCCATGGCTTCTAGATAGATAGATAGACGGAGGGATAGATAGACAGATAAATGGACAGCAAAACAAGATATAGACATGCAGATAAGTGGATGATGAATGGACAGACAAACCCTATATGGACAAAAGTCTCAGGACACACCTGTTTTTCACAGTTTGGGCTAGGTCCCTTACTTCCAGTGAAGGGCAATCTAAATGCTTAAGCATCCTGAGACATTTTGGACCACGCTATGCTTCCAATTTTGTGGACACAGTTTGGTGAAGGCCATTTTCTATTCCAGCATGACTGTGTCCCAGTGCACAAAGCGAGGTCCATAAAGATGTGGTTGGATGAGTTCGATGTGGAAGAACTTGACTGGCCCGCACAGAGCCCTGACCTCAACACCATCCAACACCTTTGGGATGAACTGGAACGGAGGTTGTGAGCCAGGCCTTCATGTCCAACATCAGTGCCTGATCTCATAAATGCTCTACAGAATGAATGGGCACAAAAACTTCAAAATATTGTGGAAAGCTTTCCAAGAAGAGTGGAAGCTGTTATTGCTGCAAAGGGGAAATCAACTCCATATTAAAGTCTATGTATTTAAATGCAATGTCATCAAAGTCCTGGTTGTTGTAATGGTCAGGCGCCCCAATACTTTTGTCTATGTAGTGTGTGAACAGATAGATAAATGGATGCATGAATGAATGGACAATAGATGGACGAATGAACGGATAAACAGATGGAAGGATGTGTGAATGGATGGACAAACAGACAATAGCTCAGTCACATGAGCAATACTGTTGAAGAATTTTTTGTTGAATGCAGGCATGTGCATGCCTGTGTGTATGTGAGCACGTGTTTATGTTTTATGCACGTGTATGCATTTGTGGTGAGTGTGTATGGTATATGTGCGCATAATCATATAACATTATTATTTCCCCTGCCGGCACTGTTGCACACTCCACTGCATGGATCCTTGCAAATGACATGTTGTGCTCAAATTGCAGGGAGAGAGCTTTATAGCCCGTCCAAAGGCTATGGTGGGTGGCTCAGCCCCTTTTTTTATATAAATATATATTTTAATGTGTCTATGAAATGTGTCCAAAAATAACTTGAAAAGAACACGGCATTCGCATCTGGTTTTTATATTGCGGCTTGTGGAGAAGCAAGAAAAATAGAACTTTTATAATTCTGTGCAACAGTGCGAGCGAGGAAAGTTGGAGCCCAGGGCCCCTCTGCTGCCCTTAAAGCTCTTCTGCTGTTTAACCTGGAACCTGGGGACAATTCTGCTGCTGAAGCTGGAGCCAGGGCCCCCTAGGTTCTTGAAGTTACAACATGGGGCCCATCTGCAGTGAAAGCTGTGGTCCAGGGTCCTTGGACTGTTAAAGC
The DNA here is from genome assembly GCA_037577275.1 of Bryconaethiops microstoma. Lineage (NCBI taxonomy): Eukaryota > Metazoa > Chordata > Actinopteri > Characiformes > Alestidae > Bryconaethiops > Bryconaethiops microstoma. Next base: position 21,089 of record JBBJLS010080927.1, read on the forward strand.
TGGAGCTGGAGGCCCTTTGTTTTTAAAGTTGGAAAATGGGTCCCATCTTCAGGCAGGGTCCAACAAGTGCTAAGGGTGGAGCCAGAGGCCTGGGTCCCCAATAAAGCTCGGTTAGAGGGTATCCACTACAGTTAAAGTCCCTCTAGTTCTTAATACAGAACTGTATGGAGTTTTTTTTGCATGATCTGTTTTACAGTTTTATTACATGAATATACGTGATGCACTGTTCGTTTGTCATGTCTGATTCCGATTCTGATTTCTTTACAGCCAAAATGGCCGAAATCCGTTTGTTTTTTTCTCGTTTTTTCCACCCTTAAAAATACACTGTGGGGGCTTAAAGAACACCTGAGAGACACATTCTCATCCCACACATTTCAATAATGTTCTATTAATCAAAGTCACAACATACATTATAATAATATAATAATGGCTTTATGTCTGCTTAAACCATTTAGGTCCATTGCAAAAACATGGTAGCTTAATCACCTGATGTCTCCCTTGTTTTTGCATTTATTTAATATGTAAGAACAGGATCTAACAAACTAAAAACTTGTCTAAGTTTTTATGTGGTTTGTTTCAAACTACTTTTAAAAAGAAAAATAAACTGCACAAATAAAACACAAGTGATATATAAGCCAAATTTGGCTGGTATTAAACAAAGCAATAATAAGAGCTAACCAATCCAAACTGTAATCTGAATGAGCTTGTGCAGTCGTTGGAAAAAAAATTGCAACCAGCAAGAAAGGAAACCTTGATAGCATAATGATATAATGATAACACAGAAAACTCAGATTTTACAATTATGTGTTTCATACAGCAATAGGAAGCATGGTAGCACACAGAAATATCTGATTTTACATTTACTGGCAAACAGGGTTATGCAATTCCTATAGAAGGGATACGAGACTCAGTTCAATAGGGTTAAGGGTCCAAACTGGTATCTTAAATTGGTTAATGAAAAATCAGCTTACTATTTACATAGCGTGAATCAAATAACCGGCTGCATCCAAGGTAACTGGTTATTTAGCGCAGCATAATTACACATGTATACATTATACAAGTCCAGAAGTTTGTAGACGCCCGCTAATCTAGCATTTCTTCTGAAATCAGAATCAGAATTGCACTTATTGGGCAAGTATGTGAGAGAGAACATAATAGGAATTTGTTTCCGGTTGATGATGTCTTTCAAGCACAACAGTATAAAACAACAACGTGTAAACCCACAATGAACAATATACTAAACAATATAATATTCAATAACATACTGTCTACAATATGAATATGCAATATGGATTTATGTTTCTAAATATAAAGATAAATGTTAATATGTGTATCTAAGTAGTATTTGTGCATATAATTTGTTTGTACTACTTATAAATATATATAAATAAAGGTGTATAAAGTGTATAAGTGAACAATGCAATATGATAAACAATCTAAATCTTATATACAGAAAGAAATCACACAAAGAAATCAAGAGCATCCAAATGAGTTTGCCGCAGTAGCGGCCTCTACTCTTTTTGGAAGGGTTTATAGTGAATTGTAGAGTTGAGGTTAGGTCTTGATACTGAATGGTCAGATGAATTCTGGATTACAAACACAACTCCAACTAAAGGTACTGGATGGAGCTCTATCCCTCCAGAGAATGCAGTTGCACTGCTGCAGCTCCCAATACTTGAGGGTTTATGCTCCACTAGGCAGCACAGACTTGTACGGCTATTCAAGAGTGTCCCATTCTATTGGCAAAGCTTTTCTCTGGAGATTATACAAGACGTGCGCGGTTAAACACTTGCGTAAGTAATGAGTACACATTAAAGGAGCAGAATTTGCTAATTAGAAGTGAGATCTGGGCGCTTTTGTGGAAGCTAGCGCGTGTGGGTATATGTAGGATTGACAGTATTAGACTCATGCAAAGCTGTTTGTGTAAGAATATCTTGATACTCAATTCACACATTAACACTGTTACAGAAGAACTGACCAGTCGAGGTCTGCAGCACACGTGTACATTCATCTGCACAGTAAATGGAAACTGAAAATAAACCATGTGCCGAAGCAAATGCTCTTTTATTTTTCTTTCATTCTTTGTAACAAACTTTAAACTTTTAGAATATAAAAATGTAATATTGTTTGTTATAACAACACAAGAATATTTCATGTCTCCTGATATGAATTTTTATCCATCTAACCTAAAATCTTGCATGTATAAATGTGTGTTTCTGTGCCAAGGGGAAATTGCATGTGCATGTGTTTAAAGGTTTGATTTTTTAAGTGAAAATGTTAAAGGGTGCTTTTTATTTTCTTAGTTTAACATATTGGAAAAAAATATGATATAAAATATACCTGATCGTTTGCACAGCTTACATAAATCCAGCAAATAAACAGAAACTGTGCATTAAACTGTGTAGAAATGTGTCCTCTGCAGATTTTACAGATTTTCACAAAAAACTCAACAAAACATGCTCTTTTACAAGGGGTACACAATATTTGTGTGTGTGTGTGTGTGTGTGTGTGTGTGTGTGTGTGTGTGTGTGTGTGTGTGTGTGGTGTGTGTGTGTGTGTGTGTCTGTCTCTGCACCTGCACTATGTCTCTGTGTTTCTCTCCCAGCTGGTAGTGATTAGCTCCGCCCCTCTGATTGAGTAAATGACTCTACTGTGTTATTACTGTCAGACTGGCCGGCCCACAATGCCCCTCTGCCACAGGAAGCTGCAATCCTGCAGTAAAGGTCAGCTGGGCCTCTTCCCCCGCCCTGCCAGTCCTGCTATTTTCCCTCCAGAGGCCCCTCGCCCCCGCACAGGCAACTCAGTCACAAACCAAACCATTCTTGGTTTTCATCCTAAACCAAGGCTCAGGCAGCACCAAATCAAACCCCACTGTCGGGTTTTGTCACAATTCAAATCCCATTATCGATTTCATCCTAAATCAACACCCACCACTGAGTTTTGTCCCAATTCAAACCCTACCATCAGGTTTCGTCCCAGTTCAAATGCCATCATTGAGTGTTGTCCCAAATCAATGCTCCTCATCCCACACCAACCCCTACCCCCATCTTTAAACATCGGCCCCAGCCAGATCCCATAATTGGGTTTCATCCCAAATCATTAGATTTCATTTGAAACCAAACACTATCAGCAGATTTTTTTTTATTTTTGTCCCAAAGAACATCATTTTTCAATTATTTTTTTCCAAACCAAACAGCATCATGTTTCATCCCATCATCATTGAATGATGACAAACTAAACCTTTTTTTTATTCAATACAGGACAGTACTGTCTGAGCTTGCACTGTTAAAGCTTTCTTCTTGTTTCTCCTTAACACAGCGCCTGTGTTTGAAAGCGACACACAAGATCATCATCTGTCTCTCTTTCTCATTGCTCCCTCTTACTTTATAGTGTTTATGTGCTTTCCTGTGCTCTCTCTTTTTCGGTGTGTGGCACTGCTTTTGTTCTCTTTACAGTAGGACTTCTGCAGTGTGTCATGGCCAGAGCTGGACTGAGTGTTTGACAGATCTAACCTAAGACTGAAGTGCATGTCTCCCCCATTTCCTCTTTTCCCTTTTTCTTTCTTTCTTTCTTTCTTTCTTTCTTTCTGTCTTTCATTCTTTCCGTTCTTCTTGTCCTTTTTTTCTCCACAGGCATTTGAAGTGCAGTGTCTCTCTTTCTTTCTCTCTCTCGCTGTCTCGCTGTCTCGCTTCCCCCCCCCACACACTCTCTGGTTTCATATTGGGCTCTATCTTTCTGATGCATGAACTGATGGCTGTATTCATTCAGCGTGGCTCTGCAACATCTTTCACATTTCTCCTGGGCTCAGCAATTTGGGTGAATGAATTAAGAGTACAATGCTCTCTCTCCCTCTCTCTTTTTCTCTTGCTCGCTCTCTCTCTCTCTCTCTCTCTCTCTCTCTCTCCCTATCTGTCTCAGTCTTTATCTCTCTCTCTCTCTCTTTTTCTCTCGCTCCTTCTTTCTGTCTCGCCGTCTCTGTTTCAATCTCTCTCTCTCTCTCTCTCTCTCTCTCTCTCTCTCTCTCTCTCTCTCTCTCTCTCTCTCTCTCTCTCTCTCT